>NW_006494904.1:1657554-1676012 GCF_000471905.2 Amborella trichopoda
GGACCGGTACCTTACGTCGTACGTAACCGTTACCCTTACGACGTTACGTACGACGTCGCTCTAAACAAACGTTAAGTTAGTCAATACTAGAGAAGAAGAGAGAGAGAGAGAGAGGAAGATGATATAGGAAGAAAGTAGAGAGAGAGAGAGTAGGGAGATACCTTGCTAGTCTTCTCAGGCAAGAGAATACCGGTGGTGGTTTTGGAGGGAGGGACGATTTTCTCGATCAGAACACGGTTGAAAGTGGGGATGAGGCGCTTTGCCATTTCGAACAGAGAAAGAGAGAGAGAGAGAGAGAGTGGGGGAAGAGCCCTGATTAAAGCCAAATGGTAGCTTCTAGAGTCTTGTGGAAGGGGAAAGGCAGGGTTTAGGGTTTATGGGTCTGCACGTGTGGTTCCTGATCTGTTGTTATTGCAAAGGGGTTTCGCGGTCCGGGTGAGTATAATATGATCCACATGAGCACATGAAATGTATGTCATTAGAGACATTACAGTCTGATCATTGACTGGACGGCGATGACCGATAACTAAGATTTATGCCCAGTCCCTCTTCGTCGCCGTCTAAACCATTAAATGACGGTGATCTGATCACGCATTTCATAAGCTCTCCATGCCATTATTAAGGCCATGTCCCTAGGGAATTAAGGCACCTTTTAATTTCCCAGCCAAATTGTGGTTTGGGCCTACATGAAAATTTTTGACGAGTAATTTGACCTCACACTAGATTTAATTTGCATATTTAAATTGATTGCCAACTGCAATTGAACCACCCTTCTGTCCATCCCCTTCCTCTCTCCCTCTCGCAAATGATCTCTTCTTGACTTTTTTGTCCATCTCTTTCCATCTAAAGTTATTCTCTTCAAATAAGGTTAACGCTTAATATGTGATTTCTGTTTTTTTAGGGTTTACTATCATGTAATAGGGTTTTTTGAGCCTTTAAGGTGTCCTTTGAGGGCTTCGACATTCAGGTATTCAACCGCTTACGTTAATGCTTAATAGGGTGGGGCTTAGTGAGCCCTCATTTTCTCTTCACTTCAGCCTTTCACTTGACGATCTATTCTCTTTTCTCTCCTGATTCTCCTTTGAATGATTTTCTAGTCTCGACTTTTTAGTTGCTGGTTGTGTGTGTCCGGCTACCATCCTATATACTGCCTTAGTTTTCTTTTAGGTGTGCCATTTTAGTGCAGGTTATATGCTGTCTCAATCACGCCCCATGAGATGAGGTGAATAAGGAAAGGCATTTCATGGGGTGTCTTTGCAAGAAGCTTTGGTTGGAAGTAGAGATTATTATGGTGGATGTCTTTGGAAGCTGCTTGTGTGGTTTCGTTGGGGTCTTTTACAATTCAATGGTGGTGTAGGATCCTTCAGGATTAGAATTAGAATTAGAATTTTGTTATGTTTGGAAGACGAGCAGGGACAAAAACCACCTAATCATTCAACCTTCGATAACTAACTTGCTCCTCCTGTTGCTGCGAAGATAGATCTGAACCATGGCTTCTAGTTCTTGTACTTACTGAAATAAATTTGTGGATTGGGTTTTGAGGAGACAAAATATAATCTGCCTATCATCTCCAATTAAAGTTATACTATTCCTTAGAAAGATTTATTTGCTCCGGTCAATACTTTTCCATATAAATGAAGCTTGGAAACTAGTGTTTGGGATTTCCATAGTTCTAAAGGGAACCAAGGCTCAACCGTGAGTAATACACGTCTACGTCTCCAATGTCTTTAGTGATTAACCAAGCCTTCTCTACTGATCCTAGGTAGAAAATGACCTTATTAAAATGGAGTTTCTTATATTCTATGGACCGAGGACTGCCACACTCTGTTAGCCCATTTCTTCATACTTCTGGGGGACCTTAAGAAGCTACGACAGCGCTGAAAACCTGTGTTCTTTATCTTCATAAATGTCTTCTTAACAAGAAGGATGAGTTTCTTCTCGTACTGTGCATTATCACATGAAACAGATGGATTTTGAGACACTGCTAGTTTATCTTACGTAAATGTCTTTCTCAACAAGAAGGATGGGTTTTTTCCGCATACTGTGCACTAAACATGAAACAGATAGTTTTGAGGCGTCTGTTTTGAAAAAGAAGGGGCAATCGGTGCTAGGATTGAAGCACTGGTCTCCAATCCTTCCTAACATCAACCATGATGGCTGAGTTTTTGCAATAGATTTCTAGTACTCAAACACCATATTGCTACGACTCTTCAATTTCACAAGAGCATATTTGGAATGCTAGGGAGAGTAGATTTTAAAGGTGTGGTTTATATTCGATTTAACAAGAGCATATTTGGAATGCTAGGAAAAGTAGATTTTAAGGGTCTGGTTTATATAAAGATGTCAATAACGCAAAACTTTAAATAGTGCCAAAAGATGTAGTTTAGGGGTTGGAAATTCCTATGATGGCTGGGAAATTTCACAAGATGATATTTGGAATGCTAGGGAAAGTAGATTTTAAGGGTGTGGTTTATATAATGCTAGGGACAGTAGATTTTAAGGGTGTGGTTTATATAAAGTTGTCAAGCGAAACTTTAAATAGTGCCAAAAGATGTAGTTTAGGGGCTGGAAATTCCTATGATGTCTAATTACAAAACTTGAAGCTCCAAATAGTCTATAATACATTATAAAATATATATTTTTTTTAATTGGAGGGTTTTCCAGCATCAAGACAACTGAAGGTGAGCCCTATTTCTACAATATAAGGTTGATACCTATATAGAGGGCATTTCAATATACGAAAGTAAATTCTCTTATTTGAAAAGAAACAATTCATATAATCCAATTTATATTTTGGATTTAATTTGGTTCAATTATGCATCAAGTTTCCCAAAAACCTGATCATGACGCCTCTTTTTTATCCCAACAATGTATGCCATATTAGATATATAGGAAAAGTGTAGAATAAAACAATTACTTTTCATACAAGGAAGTCAAAACCACCTCGTGGCCATTAAATTTGAAATCAGACAGCTGGCGGTGTACCATTGACCAAGCCCATATTTCAAATGAAATTTTTTTGAACTTAGTAAAAATCTCAAGCATTTGAATTTGACACCCTTTTTTTTTTTTTTTAAAGAAAAATGCTGTTAACTGCAAAGCTAAGGGGTCTTAATGCATACAATCTGATAAGTATTAACAACCAAATAACTCTTTAACAAAAAAAAGCCAAAACAAATTGCATGCAGTATATTTTTATATACCTCAATTTATAACTCTATATATCCCCTATTTATAACAACCTGTAGTATATATATTGCTATTTATCCCAATTTGGGAATGCAAGCCATACAACCCATTTATAACTGGTGCCTACGTGGTACAGTAGAAAAGATTATGGTGGGAATAGGATGGTCAAGAAGAGTAATATCCCTCTAGGTTCCCATAGTTGAGTCCACTGGCATATCAACTCTAATACATTAAAAAGGAAGGATATATGAAATCATAACAAAAAATGCAATCAAAATATCCAGAATTTATTACCAATGGAAAACTTAGTAGTCTTAGCTATAACTCAAGTAATTGGCATTGTGGCTGTCATAACAAGCAATAAAAGTGAGAGGGGGGATATACAGTGTTTCACAAAAGATCATCATCAGTGCAACTTTCTTTCATGGCTATTCAGCAAGTCAAGAAATGTATAGAGGTTCTGGATCCACTTTCCGTCTAAGCCTAGACAAGTTCAACACAACGGAAACGTAAGCTTACAAATAGTAAATCTGAAAGGATCTATAGAATGCTGTTGTTTCTTTGAAAACTATACAAAACTTTTGAAGAAAAAGCTACACTTGAATACTATTTGATACTCCCACTTATGGACATGCCTGTTAAACATTTTCAACCATGATGACCACAACTGATGCACACCCTTAAGAAAAATGACAATAAATGATAAGTTTGAGAGAACTATAGCGTAGTGGTCGGCAAACCAGCACTTGATATGCAGATGCTTGATATGTACTGGGAGGCACGTAGAAGCTAGAACAGTCAACATTTTTTTAAATAATTCCATTATGCCCAGTATGATTATGGTACTTCAAGTAATGGACTATTCTTCTCCGTAAAAAGAAAAGTAGAATTTTATTTAAAGTACCAAACCAGGGAGGGCATAGTGTTCAGAAAAGAATTTCAGAACATTCCATTTCCAGGCTTCCCATAGCATTTGATATCTGGGGCACCTGTATACCGTATGTAGGTCACCCAGGCACTGTTCCATAATTTTCTCTAAATCTTTCATTGCCCAGCTAGAAAGAAATAGGTTCCTTAGTTCTATCACAATAGTAGACATGTCAAAGTTTCAGTGGAAAAGAGGACCCATTCTGTTCTTGGAAGTTAGGATGACATTGGAATTTCAGTAGTTAATGAAGCGAGCAGAATTTGGTAATTTAGAAAAACTCAGCGGCAAAACAGATGTTCAAATAATAATTAGCAGCCAATTCTAAAAATAAATCGCTATGTGAAAGCAAATCCCTGATTCATACCAGTTGTCCTGCACCCAGATGCAACCATCGGTTTCCACAGCATGCAAGCTGTATGCATGTCTTGATTTTGAGGATCGGTTTTCAAAACTACAAACAAAGCCAAGGTAATTGCCAATTATAATTAGCAATCAGAGAAAGAAAAAGTAACAGAATCCAATAGATCACGGAATAACCAAGATCTCATTGTCACTCAAAATCATGGATGGTGATGCAAGAGATTTGTTTTGACAAGATCACAATGTCACACTCCCTCATCAGCTTCCATCAGTTCATTGGACAGTGATAACCAATGGACCAAAGCATTTTACATCATCCACTGGACTGGAAGAGACTTCCTAAATAGAAGCAATAAGGCAGCAATGCTCAAAAGTTGTATGATAATTTTGTTTACCATGACTAACTGACCTACCTCTGATGTATAAGATCACCATGAATGATTACAAAGGAGCCAGCTTTTACTTCAAGCGGCACAAACTCACTATAATCATAGGATGGTGATGGTTTATCGAAATGAACACCATTATCATCTCTGATGAACCTCCTCACAAGACCATCTACATGAAATCCAAACAACACGGCACTTTAAGGAACTCCTCAATTATTCAAATGGGTCAGCACTTAAAAAGTCTTGATGAAAAGATATTTAGAACCCCAAAGAAGAGAGAGAGTCTACTCTTGTGGGATCCTGGGAGGGCCCAGAGGCAACCGTTACTAGTTGTTGCATCCTCCAATGCCAACCACAAGCCTGTGCAAGATGAGGGTTCAGTGTAGAGGAATGAGTTATCCTGGTGTGGTACCACTTCACCTCCTATTCCTGGTTGCTGTAAATGTAATACAATACAAATACATTAAATAACAGAAGAATGTGCATTAGAGTTGAATACTAATCCAAGACAATAAAATAACAAAACTGTGCAAAATGGGGGAATGATATAAGAAGTGCTCATGCTTGGAATAGAAAAAAAAATCAAATAAAAGAATTACAGCTGGTGGGTTACCAATCCAAGGATCTTCATAACAAGCATTTGCAAAATCTGAGCTTATAGTTGGGCAAAATAGTAAGATACAAATTTACTATTCAATGGTGCAGTAGCATTTCTGCTAGTGAATAATAGCAGCAGATATTGTTCCAACTTTGTTGGAAAAATGTAACTTTCAAATTTAGTATTTATTGGTGCAATAGCCTTTTTGGATGTTTCACATTAAAGTTTTTGGAAAGCCGAGGTATCACTTCTTAGATGGGAGCATGAGCAAGTAAACTGATCTATAATGAAACATTAAGGAAGCTTTAAAAATGGACCACAAACTGCCACCAAGTATAAGGTTCAAAACTGATATTTTGACTGTAAACATGAGCAGTTGATCGGTTTACCCCATTACTTGTTCACTTAACACAAAGAAACATGAACAATTCACAACAAAGATAACAATGCACAAGAACGAAATATTAACAAGATTCTGTTTATAACACAATCATTATAAGTTTACTTCCCTAGGGAAAAAAAAGTGAATGGCATATCATCGTTTATAGCATGCTTAGTGATGATTTGGCATAAATAATATTACTGCCTTGATACTGAACCAGAAACGAAGTAGTTGTTAATATGTTGGAGTAGGAAATGAATAGAAAACCAGAACAAATAGTAAAATTGATCACAAGAGGATAGCAAACAACAAATACTAGTTTATTAAATCTCTTGGTATAGGCCTACGATCGCAAATGTAACTCTGATGGGGTACAATAGAACCATAAAATCCAGACAAACATAGTGCCAAAAAATATTTGAGGCAAAACAAATACATTATCAAACTGAGAGACTGGAGTTAAACTATCAAAAGATCAGAATATTATATAGCAAATTAAGGAACTACCAAAACAAGCACATAGCTTACCTTGAAAATATACATAGATTGAATAATCACTGGCCTCTTGTAACCCAGCGACAAAAGCAAACCGGTTACTTTCTCAGAGTGAGAGAATTTTGAAAATACAGGATCCAATCCATGCAAATCTGAGAAAAACACCATTCAATCAGATTATGAAAAGGTGTGCATAATTAAATATCGTTAATTAGGAATCCAAACTGCTGTATGAAATTTTGTATATTATAAACTCTGAACCCTCCATTATCATATCTTATAAATCTTGTGATCTAGACTCTAGTAAATCAGGACATGTGGCAAAACATGTCATGTACATATTTTACTTCGGGTATGCATAAATGACCACATTGAGATTGCCTCCAGTTCTTCACATCACCTCAGCTATTGGATGTCAACAAGGCAAGGCTGGAGAAGTGCTGTTTCTCAGCTCAAAGCATGCTGAGTTTGAGAGGATAAATGGCATGCCCCAGCTGTCTAACGTTGACATCTGATGGCTGGAATGATGTGAACATAATGCACTGAACCTCATTGCATTCATTGAATACATTTTCTTTTGTTTAATTTATGGACAAACCATGTCCAACTTTGTTGATGGAAAGCTCCTTTGACTGTTTCAGCTTCCCATCATCATCAAAGGCTTTCTCTGTCAAAAGAAAGAATAAAACAATAAGAAACAGGGAGAATCATATATTAGTTGAGAAAATAATATAAAGACATGCATAGAGCTCAATTGCAATCCAGCACACCATTGCATAAACATTTCAATGTCAAAGATCAAGAATCACAACAAGTAAAAAGGGGCTCAAATAAAGCTCATTCAAACTATAACAGCTCATGCTAATGGTAGCCGCATCTATGCATGTGATTTCCACATCATTTTATTGAGAAACTTGGCAAAAATTCAAAATCTGCAAAGACCCAACAAGCCATTCAACAGAATAATGGAGGCCATAGGACCTCAAATGCATACCTCAAACAGCATTCAAAAACTCAAACCCAGATGCCGACTCATTCACTGCCAAAACCAAGTCAACTCACCTAAAGCATAAGTAAGCTCCATAAAGCTCAGCTAGTTTTTCAAAAGCTCTTGAGAAGAATTAAAACCAAAATCTTATCAATGAGAATCAAATCCAAATTGCCACCAGCATCATACCACAACCCAACCAAGACCCTATATTGGTCAAATTAACGTAAACAGTTCTATATAAGGAAAACCTCGAATACATCTCATCATAAAACTTGCTCATTGAACAAGTTGAGTTGACTCAGGGATGTTTTTCAGATTCTAAATGAGATTTTAATCATTCATCTCAAGAAAAATGGCTTAAAACGCCTATATAACACTGCAGATGACCAAAGTGCACTAATGCCCATGCAAAATTATAAACATGCAGCTAAACATGTCCTAAGACTGACACTTGACAAGTTAGTGTACAAGAGGAATTATTTGCACTAGCAATAACTAGCCCACAAGAAATTTCTACCTAAAAGTACAAGATCAACTTAGCAAGGTAATCTAGTAAAGGAATCTAAATTGCATATAATTACTAGAGTATTAGCACCTAAAGTCAAACGATTCCACATAATATGTCAGTTCGCATGGATGAGTTTCATTTGACCAAGAAACAAAGAGTTTGTCGTGATCCGAAGAACACTGAAATCGCCTCCATAGGGTTGGGCTTGAGACATAAATTCAATAGAAAAGTTGTGGAGAAGCATGTATAACCCATATGATTGTTAATAATAGATGGCAAATCTTGGTTTTATGCTTCATATAGTATTTTTTATGTTGTAAAATGTTTCTCGCACCTCCATGAAACCAATAAGTTAAGAAATACACAGTTCCATGTAAGTCAATACCTGATTGGCCAGTCCATGCAGCATCTACACATGTTATCAATTTACCTTGAGATGATAAAGAGTACAAAAGTCCAAGTCACTGTGTTGCTCTAGAAAACCCAGTATCCTGTGAATTAACCATCAGATGTGGTTCTCAATGATCACACAACATGGTCAATTGATTCTTCTCCGCTGCAAGAACTTGCAAGATAACAACTTTTTACCTTCTTTTTTAAAACTTTTTCTTAATTGGATCTATGCATTGGTTGTCAATGATGTAGCGTATTTTAGGCACTCTTTCACTTCAAAGAAAATCGATGCCACCAGTGCAACTTCAACTATTCCATACTTGCTCCTGTACCCTCACTGAATGGATCCCAGTATTCTATCTGTTTTTTTTTTTATGTTCATTCACACTCAGATGGGTGAATTTATTAAAAGAAAAGAAAAAAAGGATAAAGAAAAGAAAAGAAATCCAAGGCACGTCCTTCATCTCAATAAATTCAAAATGCAGGTTGCTTGAGTCAACAAATCAGGGTCCTTCAAAATATTGGTGGCCACCAATAGACTTCCTTGACCTTTGGTAACTGTATAATTTTCTGAGTTTATCAGGGCACGCACGTAAGCACATGAACAGACACACACACACACAATTTTCGTATAAAATTTGGCACTTAAGCATCCATATCTCTAGAAGTCATAATATTTAGTAGTGTAAAAATCACATATCTCCCACTTGTTATAAACTTATAATCAGTCCAGGAAAGGAGAAAGAAATATAGTGTTTTAACAATTTCCCATAATATTTATTGATAACATTAGAACTGGGAAGTCTGATATTCCTAGACTGATTATGTTCTGAGAACAGATGAACATCACATTAAATTACTAATAAACAACTTTATGTACTAAGAAGAAAAAAAGAACATAACAAACAATCAATAGTTGAAAAATTAGATAAACATAAATGCATACCTTCAAAGAAAAATGAAATCTTTTCTGCACTCTCATAGAAATAATCATCCGTCAAATTTGTCTAAGGAAAAGAAAACAACAATAAAACTCAAAAAAGGGATGGCATATTTACCCAAAAAAAAAAACATCACATAGCTTAACAATTCAGAATTAAAATTTAGTCAGCAGGTTTCATCATTAATGAATAAAAATAAATAAACCTGCTTTTTCGTAGAGAAGATTGAAACGTTAGAGCAATCGAAGTTTTGGAGGAGTTCATCCATCCTTTTCCTCATGGATTGGACCTCTTCAGGATCAGAGAACCCCTCGATTACCAAATATCCTGAATCATAAAGCAAAATAGGATTCATTTCTTGGCAATAAACTTTTAGTTCAGAGCATTTATCTTGCATCGTTAAAAAGAAGAAGAAGAATAATAATTAAGAGGAAAACGGAAGAAAGAGGAAGAGGAAGACAACCGTGAGTATCGAAGAATTGGAGTTGCTGACGAGTGAGATTCTTGACCAGCCCCATCATCCTCCTTAACGTCTGCCCACCTTCAGAACCAGAGAGAGAGAGAGAGAGAGAGAGATTTATAAAATTTGTAGGAAAGGGCACTTACATATTGTCGCGTGAATTGGCGGATGTTGAGTCAATAGATCACCAACCAAATTCAAAACATTTTATGACTCGAGCACGTATAATGTGCTCTTTTGGGAGCATAGGAGCCGAACCGTGGTTTACTTCTACTCCCTCGGCTCCAAAACATACATGGAAGAATCCTTTTCCATCCACCTATTTAAGAATTGGGATTTGTCTACAAACACAACATTTATCTTAGGGTGCAGTTTGTACAACAATCAAAAGTAAAGCCCCTTTAAATACTGTGGTTTCAATATTGAAATTCTTTTGAGAGCCTTAAAATATCTTTTCATCTTTAATTCTAAAATTTAAAGCTTCAAAAATAAGTAGAAAAAAGGGTCCCATCAAATTACTATCTGGGCAAGAATCAAGCCACAAGACCATCTCCGCTCGAATAGCCTGCAGAGCCTGCCTCCGACACATTTGAATATGAAGTCCGAAAGATATTTTTGAACCGGGGGTTAAAGAAGGGAAGATTTATAAGGAATTCTAGAAATAGAAAAGAAAACGAATAAAAGAAAATAAAAACGAAATAAAAGATACCTTAAGCTGGCCCCCAGGCCCGGCATCAGGAGTCGATGCTGGTTCGGGAGTCGATGGTCGCATGACTACTCCCAGTCCTTCGGAGTCTTTCCGAGAGAGGCGAAATGAAGTTAATGGGGTCCGAAAGGTCTGATTATCCAGGATTTTTGGTTCGATGAAGCCAGGCCAACGTATTAAAGGCCAAAGGTTTGGGTTCGGTTTTGGGTATAATTGGGCGTGGGATTAGTGCGGCAGAGTCTGGGCATATTTGTTTTGGGGATTATAGTTGGTTCAAGTTTCAGGATAGTTGTCCTAGGTATAGTTGTCCTAGGTAACTTTAGTTTTTTATGATTTTCTCTATCAGGATCAGAGTATCTACACATACGCTTATCAAATGAAGTTTGCATGAGAAGGTTTGCCAATCCATTGAAGCCAGCAATTAGCAATACAAGATGCATGCAAATGCTCGACGTCGTCCGGAAAGGGTTTCAAGGAGATGAAGTATTAGCCTCCCAATGAATAGAGTGATTTGTGCAAGACACAACTAGTTCAATGCAAAGAAATTCAATTCATGTAAAATATTGAAGAAGGTGGTATCAAAGTGTTGCTACTACCCACTTGTAAGACCTCAATCAGAGTTGTTGAGGTCGCCTTCTTTGGTAGACAATCCCTTCTAGGATCTCGATTCTGTCGCTCCCAAAATTGATCTCATGGATTTTGATTCTTAAACTTTGGGGTCTTGATCCCCGTCCAAACTAATGGTTTTTTTCGTTCATAGGCAGCCAGCACAACTATATTTTTAATATAGCTACATTGCTTGCTTGTTATAAATAATAAGATATCCACTTTAAAGAGTGTATATAATCCTAGATTATCAGACACTTTAAGGTAGATAACAAGATCCCCAAAAAGTTGGGATCAACATCCCAGAAGGTCAGAATAAAGATCCCCAAAGGTTGGAATCTCATTCCTCAACACTTGGGGATCTCGATCCCTAATATATGCATTGTACACACAACGTTCCCAACCATAAGGATCTTCTAGCATTTCACAATCGCCCACTCCTGATATCGATCCTAGTAAAGTTCCCACTGCCGATCCCAACAATTATGGCCTCAACATCAATCTCGTCTTTGATGGTGTTTAATTGTAGTACCGAGGGAATGACAACAAAAAGAGTGATTTACGTACAGACCCTAAAATTTTAGGTAAAATACAAAATGCTCCACTTATAGGTAGAAATTACAAAGGTTGGCCGACCCACCTTTTTTTTTTTCTTTCAAAATTACCCCTCGATCAACTCAAATTTTGATTTTTTTTTTAGTTTATTTTAGTTTTTTCTTAGTAGGCCAATGCCCAAGCTTTAAGGCAATACCATTCTAACGAAAAAGCTAAAACGAAATAAAACCAAAAGTCAAAATTTGGGAGAAATTTTGAAAAAACAAAAAAAAAGGTTTTTATTGACCTTCTTTGTAATTTCTGCATATAAGTGGATCATTTTACATTTTACCGAAAATTAAGGTTTGTATTGTTAAAATTTTGAATCCTTCAGAGAAATCTCTGTGTATTGATTAATCGTCAAGAATATACAAAGTCTCGTATACATATACAACTAATCAGTTATTGATAATGACAAACTAATCTAGTCTTATCAAGAGAGATATCTACATCAAATACAAGATAACCTATCATCAACTATCTCTATCTCCTCAACTATCTCTATCTCTACACTCCCCCTCAAACTGAGGTTGGGTGAACATCCTCAGTTTGTCAACGAGATAGTCGCGACGAGCACGAGTCATTGATAGTCGCGACGAGCACGAGTCATTGCCTTGGTCAATATATCTGCAAGTTGTTGTTGGGAGGTAATATACGAGAGTATAACTTCTCCGGTCAGAAATTTTTTCCGAATGAAATGACAATCAACTTCTATATACTTTATGCAGTCATGAAACACTAGATTTAACGTAATACATATGACGCTCATATTATCAACATACAATGGTGTTGGAGTTCGATAAAGAATATTGAGGTCCTATAAAAGGCCTCTCAACCAAGTAATTTCACTGCAAGCTAAGGACATTGCTCGGTATTCGGCTTCCGCATAAGATTAGACACAGTTTGATTTTTCTTACATTTCTATGATATGAAATAATCTCCAAGAAGAATACACCACCCAGTGGTTGAGTGTCTAGTATCGACGTATCTTGCCCAATCCGCATCAGCATAGGCTCGTAACTGGACAGAAGAGCTAGAAAAGAATAATAGACATCTATGGTATGTACCCTGTAGTAAACGAATGATATGATGGACAACAGAGAGGTAGATGCAACGAGGATCAGCAATAAATTGGCTAACGACCTGAACCGCATGAGAAATATCTGGACGAGTCATAGTGAAATAAAGTAGACTCCCAACCAACTGTCTATAAAGAGTAGGGTCCGGAAGTATGTTTCCATCATTATTTATATATTTTATATTCACCTCCATTGGTGTATCCACTCGTTTCTCATCAGATAAGTTGGCCAGTTTGATCAAGTCTTTGGTGTACTTCTTCTAGTTAACTATGTATCCATTAGTGGAATAATGAATCTTTAACCCAAGAAAATAAGTTACCCAAATCTTTCATTTGAATGATTGACTGAGAAGCTCTTTTAAGTGTCTAATATTATCAAGGTTGTCTCATGTGATGAGAATATCATCAACATATAAGAGAAGAATTGTTATTCTTGAAGAACAATGATGAGTAATAGCGAATAGTCATAAGCACTTTGTTTCAACCCAACATGCAGAACAACCTGTCGAAATTGTTCAAACCAAGCTCTTAGAGCTTATTTTAAACCATACAATGATTTTTTCAAATGACATACCATAGATTTATCATTGCAATAATCAGGAGGAGGTCACATAAATATTGTCTCTTTCAAATGTCCATGGACAAATGCATTTTTCACATCCATTTGTGATATAGTCCACTGACGAATAGTTGAGAAGGCAATTACGGTTCGTGCAGTAGTCATTTTAGCAACATGAGCAAACGTTTCATCATAATCTATGCCATACTTCTATTTGTAACCTTAAACAACTAATCGTGTTTTATATCGCTTGATGCTTCCATCAGATTTAAGCTTCACATAAAAGACCCATTTACTACCAATAATAGATGTGTGAGAAGGACACGAAACAAGATCTCAATTATCATTTTTCAACGAAGCACTGCTTTTGCATCCATTGCCTCTTTCCAACAAGGCATAGTCAAGGCTAGCTGGTAGAAGGAAGGAATATCCACTGAATCTAATTGGGCAAATAATGATCCAGGGAATAAATAGAGATCTAGGTCTTTAGAAAGAACCTCAATCGTATCAAGAGAAGTAAACAGAGCTCTAGGCTGTAGTGAAAAGTCAAAATCATCCAGGGAGAAGCCATATCGATTAGGTGGATGAGGTACACGTGAAGAACATCGTAACTGAGTAGAGCTATCAATAAATGTAGGAAAAGAAACACTTATAGGTAGGGTGGAGGGCAACGAATCACTTACAGGTATGGTGGAGGTTTGACCTTACTTTAGTTGGTGAGATGGAGTGTGCGTGGATTGATATTGTTGGCCTTGTTGTTGAGGCGTTGGTTTATCAATGGAGAAATCTGGAAAGAAATGAGCAGAAGACCCTGATGATTTTGCAATTGAAGAGTAATAAAAGATGTTTTCCAAAAAGACATCATTGCAAAAAATACATATACGACGAGCTGTTGAATCATAACATAGAAACCCCTTTTGGTCGGGACAATAACCTACAAAAATACAAGTGACTGCTTGAACAGAAAATTTTGTTCGTTCATGCTGAGGAAGATGAACGAAACATACACACCCAAAAATATGAAAGAGAGAATAATCAATATGAACATGAAATAATGAATAATATGGAGATTGTTTATGCAAAACCAAGGATGGGAGGCGATTTATGAGATAAACTATTGTTGATGTAGCCCAACCAAAAAACTATGAGGGATATGAGAGTCATGCATAAGGGTCATCACAACTTCTAAGATATGGCAGTTTTTCTTTTCAGCTATGTCATTCTGTTGTGGAGTATATGGACAAGTTTTTTGTGATTGAATACCTTGTGTTTTAAAAAAGTCTTGAAAATCATTTGATAACTATTCCCGCTGGAGTTTGACCGTAAGATTTTTACTTTGGTATTAAACTGAGTTGCAATCATGGATAAAAAAGTTTTAAAATGGGAGAACACGTCTGATTTATGGTGCATAAAGTATATCTAGATATATCATGTACAATCATCAATGAACAAAACAAAATTCTTATATCACATTCTGGATAAAGTTGGAGCAGGACCCCACACATCACTATGAATGAAATGGAAAGGTGCAGTTGTTTTATCTACTCGAGTCGAAACAGGCAAACTGGGGTGCTTTTATTCAAAGAACAACTAATACAAGATTTATTGATAGAATTCAAATCAAGTGTTTTATTGGGCAATGAACCAGAACAAAACAAAGTATCTAATTTATTTGCATTCGAATGACCAAGTCTCTGATGCCACATATGCCATTGTTTATTAAAAACAAAAAAATTAGAATTCGATGGAGAAAAGAAAGAAACGTCATGATTAGGTTCTCAAACTCCAAGGCAAACAAATGACCAATTCTACGCCCCTTCCCAGTCACTCTCCATGTGCGTTGGTCTTATATTAGACAACCATCACGATAAAATTGAACATTATAACCATCATCAACTAGTTAGCCCACATAGATTAGATAGCAGTTAATTTAGGAACGAAAAGGACATTACGTAAATGAAAAAGTGTACCACGGGAGATAGAAAGTGAAAGATTATCAGTACCAATAATATACAGTCTCTCCCCATTAACGGTGATAATCTGACTATTACCTTGGTATAGTTTAGTAGATGTTGGACTTATGTGTACTCCAGTCATATGATTAGAGACACCCGAGTCAATAACCCAAAAGGGATTTACACTAGGGGATAGGTGAGAGTTCATGCCAGACAAGCCCATAGATTTTAAAGCAGGAGAGATAGCTGTAGATACAGAGTTTTGTAGCCATAAAGTTTTTTTGAGTGTACATAATTCATTCAAAAATAATGAAAGAGTGCAGTTGAAGGAGTTACAATTGGGCATATTGCATAAAAGAATGGAGCAATTTACATACAAACATAGTTTGGAAGCCTTTATTACTATTTGTTGACATTTTTCCATAAATTACGATTGTGTTCACTTGAAAAGGCAGCATCTACAATCTATAAATTCCTTATCAAAGGGAGGGATCAACCAAATACAGTGAGTACATGGTCACAACACAAGAATAACAAAAATCAGTCAGAGATGTCTTTGGTCTTATTTTTCTCTTTTTTTTTTCTTTTTTTTTTAATAGTGAACCATCAAGAAAGAAGGTCTCCTATCTGTTTTCATTCAATAAATAATCTTACAAATTACATTGAGGGAACCCTTTGATGGAGAATATTGGCTATATTTGAAGTAAGAGGTCTAGTTCGTCAAATTGTACCTCCAGAAAGCATGAGCCTATACTTCACTAAAAAATCAATCATAGGATTAGCTTCCCTATATGCATGAAGGACCAATGAACATCTTGTAAACCCCAAAGGCAATTATGAATAATAATGTGCAACAAGGTACTGGGACTCTACTCAGCCAAGAACTCGCCCTTTGGCCGAGGCAGGTTACTCGGGCAGTCCAACGTACTAAAGTTAATGGTAGCATTGAGCGCTAATAACTTGTGGTTAAGGTTATAATTAACACTTTGGGATTAATTTTGTTAAAACTTTTGCTCCTATTGCCTACATAACTAGGGTTTATATCCTGATTTCTATGGATGTTGTTCATTAATAGCCCTCTAACAACTCAATGAAAACAATGCATTTCTCAATGGTGATCTCGCATCGCAGAAGAAGTTCATATTAAGTCATCCCATGGGGTCTCCAATCCCAATAATAAAATATGTCGACTACAACATGCACTCTATGGGCTTAAACAAGCTCCCCATGCTTGGTTCGAAAACTTTAGTTCTAGTATTGTATCCATAGGTTTTAGACAGAGCCATCAAGACCTGCCATGTTTGTCTCAGTCATACCCAAGGGACGTGCAATTCTCCTACTCTATGTCAATAATCTAATTATTTATAGTGATGATGAAGCCACTAGTTATCTACTCAAGCAACAACTTAATCAGCTTTTTGGAGGGGGAATGTGTGTGTTTGTATGTTTTCTTTCCTTTGTTTTATACATCATACTAGACAGGATGATCTTTCCTTAATCGTGCATATTGTATTAGGATACTTCTTTTCTTTTTTATATATCACACAAGATGTATAATGTAAGCACCTTTGTATGCATAGAAGATTTTCTCCCACAAGTTGAACATAGAAAAATTATTCTTCCTCCATAATCTAGAACTTGAGATGGACTCTTCTAACACACCCCACTTTATCTCCATTTGGCATCGAAAGTAACCATGCGTTCCATTGTGGTTTATTCTATAAATCATGAATTATTGTTCCTCTCAACATAATGCACAGTCTTTCAATCAATACTTCCCCTAAACCAAGAAGAAAAACTATAAAGAAAACAAATTTGAAGATGTAAACCTTGTTCCATTGCAATTTCTCTTTGAGAAGGAGAAACTGCATGTACAAACAAGAAGAATTTTTAACGGTTGACAAAATTGCAATTAGTTCTGATCTGGCCTTCATGAGGCCCAGTGAGCACTTGGGTGTTGCCAAGGTTCACCATGGACACAGCAAATTGCTGGAAGAAGAGCCCTGACTGCGTTCCAAGGGCCACAACAATGGGTGCAGTTCTTGAGTCAGACTGGAGCAACTGATCAGTAGAGAGAAGTCCCATCTTCTTTTGGAGGTTCATGTAGTAGACGGAGTCGAACTTTGTTGGGGTGATGGCATCAAGCTCAACCTCCTCTGAGGCCCACCTGCATTTCCTCTTCAAGTAGTTCCGGTAACTCACGGATAGGGTCGGGTCGGGCTTGACAGTTCGGTTGAAGTTATAGAGTCTGTTTTGTACTGAACCACACTTGCACCTTCCGATTGTGTGTGCACCTGAAAATTCAACTGTGCTTCAGCTAGAGCCCCTGTTTATATGTATCCCCCTTCAAAGTTCATCTTAGAGTTGGGTGTGGGATCCAAAATTTTTGGGGATCTTGACCATTGCAATCATCAATATGAAAATATGAATAAATGTTTAAATTTAAAATGGTATATCTAAATGAAAAAGTGTACATAAGATTCACAACCTAAATTGTAGAAATAAGGTGCACCTCAAAACTCGATCAGAAAGGCCTACTTTGACATTGAAAAACCATCTAATTATTCATCTTGACATCGAGATACATGAATATGGAAAAAAAATAAAAAATTTGAGTACTAAAAATGATACAACTTACAATATATTATATGGACCATCTATTTTCAATATTTTTATGTATTTATAGATCTGCTTCAGTTGAGCCAATTTTGGAGTTCAAAATTTTAGGGAAGAAAATATATTCTCAAGCCATCCTAAAAGCTTTTGACACCAAAATTGCATCTTATGATAAAATTTGGATGTGCAGCTTTCATTATTTAAGGTTGCAACCTTATGCAAACCTCACCCATATCTAAAACCTTGTTTTGCTCTTCATTTTACTTCTTCAAAGATCATCAAATTAGCACCATTTTTGGAAATGTACAGATGGATTTGTGGCCATGGTTGAACTGTATTTCCAGTGATTTGAGATGTCCTTTACATCCTAAATCTATATAAATAAAGGATTATGCCAAAAAAATACTTACCAATATTTATCAAATATTCCAAATTATATATGAAAATTTATATAACCATCGCAAATATTTATAATTTTTAAGAATTATTTTAAAAAATTTATGTATCCCGTGCCCTGCTCAGAGTAACTCACCCTCCCCTCATCAGAGTTGGACTCAGGCGAGTCCCGTATCACTTGAAGAGAGAGAGAGAGAGAGAGAGAGAGAGAGAGAGAGAGAGACAGACGAGAGACGAACGACGAGAGTACGACGGACGTAGTAGACGTACCGTCTTACGTACGTAACGGTAAAACGTCGATAGTACGACGACGT
>NW_006494904.1:1676032-1698118 GCF_000471905.2 Amborella trichopoda
TTTAAACGTTTAAACGTTTTAAACGTTTAACGTTTAACGTTAACCGTTACCGTTACCGTACCGTACCGTACCGTACCGTACCGTACTACCGTACCGTACCGTACCGTACCGTACCGTACGTACGTACGTACGTACGTACGACGTACGACGTACGACGTACGACGTACGAGAGAGAGAGAGAGAGAGAGAGAGAGAGAGAGAGAGAGAGAGCAAGTACCAGAGAGAACGACGAGATCGAGGACATTGAGACCTCTTGACTGGAAAAGCTCGATGAGCGACGTGATATTCTCGTGGCCGCCTGGAACCACATTCGTTTCCTTGGCAATGGACACCACTCCATCTTTCCTTCCAAACGGAACCGCCCAGAATGGACCTCCAATCTGCACATCCTCAACAACTTTATAATCAAACCCAGTAACTCCCCCTCTCTTCCTTCCATCAACCAAAAACTAACAGCAAGAATAACCCTCACGGAGAGATGGAGAACCAACCTTGAGCGTTGCGTCTCGTGCAGCAGCAGTGAGTATGTCGGAGCAAGACACAGTTTTGGGGCACTGCTTCTCAACGGCTGCTTTAATGTCGTCGATCACATTGAAGCCACGTAATGTGGCGCTCGCCTGGGCTTGACGCTCACTCCCCGCGTGGTTCAGCAAAATGGACGCATCGCAGCCCTAGTATCATCAGATAAACAATGCAAGATAGATTCGAAGCTTCGAACTGAACCCAAAATGAGAGAGAGAGAGAGAGAGAGAGAGCAGTGTTCAAAAAAATTGAACCAGCCTCAAAAACGTTCCAGGGGCTGGGTCCGAGTAATTGGTAAACTGCCGCTTCAACCAGCCCAACGGGTCAGGTCCAGGTCAATCCAAAAAGGGTTAAAAAATAAAATATAGTATAAAAAACAATATGTGCAGCTTGTGTCCAAATGAAGTTGAAAAGAGTGAAAAAAATAAATTTTGAAAAATCTAGAGAATTATTGATACCTCTACCCTCAATACTTTTTTAATATACCTAAACTCCAACAATATTTTTTTATATATTTACCCTCAATCAAAAAGTCACAGCATTTTTAAACCAAAATTCCTTGTTTTTCTCTTTACCCCTTTTTTCTGTCTTTTTTGACGCACAACCCTCTCTCACTTTTTTTTCTCTACCTCTGTCCACCTATTATCTCTCTTTTTTTTTCTCTGCAAGTGGTATGGGACTCCCCTGAGTCCAACTTTGATGACATATAGAGAGAAGATGGGTAGAGAGATGTCAAGAAAGAACACAAGAGAGGATCACATGTCTTGAAGGACAAGAAAAAAAAAAAAAAAAAAAAGAAGAGAAAGAAAAAAAAGAAGTATTTTGGTTCCAAAATGCTTTGAGTATTTAACCAGGGGTAAATACAAAAAAAAAATGGTATTGAGTTTAGAGTATAATAGAAAAACTATAGGGAAAAGAGAATAAAGATGAAGAGGAAAAAAAAAAAGTGTTGAAGTTTAGGATACAATAGAAAATGTATTGGGGTAAAATGTATAGAAAGTTAAATGGGGTATCTATAATTTTTTCAAAAATCCATTTGTGCCCCCAAAGTATTTTTTAAATTTTTAAAAATTAAAAAAATATAAAAATAAATAATCATTGCCTAAACACTTTCCAATTTTCGCCAAAAATAATAAAAAAAATATTTAAAAAATAGGATTATAAATAAATCCCTCATTTTTTGGGATTTTATATATATATTGATATTTTTTTAAAATACTCTAGTAGACCACCAAAAAGCAGTCAAAATCGGATCAGCCAGTGCCCCGATTCTAGTTTGACCCACCAGTTCTAAGTTAGATCCGCCGAGTTTGCAAAGAGAGAAAGAGAGAGAGAGTAATGGGAATGGTTAATTACCCTGAGAATGCAGTCGTGAAAGTGCAACCTGATGAGGCTAGCGGCAAGAGTGTAGTCCTTGTTGATCCACGCCGCGACCTTGTTGTGGATTATGGACTCCACCTGAGGACAGCTCTTAACGTAGTAGTCAAAGGACAGGAGGCCCTCCTGAGGCGCCATCGCCGTTGCATGCTTTGCCTCCGCCAAGACCACAAGAAGGACCACCACAGCGCAAATAGCGCACCACATTTTCTATGAGACAGTCGCCTGACCACCGTTCCCTTTGCTAGCAACGATAAGAACATTCGGTTTTTATAGGCTGGTTGGTTGCTTCACTGTGGGTGAGTCGTGACGAGCACTCGCACGTTTCCTTGACATACCCGCACGACGTTCGCTATCCATTTTTGCATTCATACATGTGATTAAAAAAATGGGTCCCCTCCCCCACAATTATGTATCAAATAGTTCGACTCCGAAGGTTCCTGATTCCATTAGCCTACCCATTAGCTTAATAAGTAATAGATGTTTGAAAACCCGTCGATTTTCAATATAGATCATCGATCCAACAATCTGACACGGATCTATGGGTGAATGATCTATCCCACTGAATTGGGTTTTAAAATACTAGAAAATAATAAATAAGGAGAACAGTGCGGTTCAAGAATTTCCCGGACCAGAATTGCCTACTCATAGATTTTGAACAGACCCATGGCTCGATGAGTTTGAAAACATGAACTTTTACTGATATTGATATACTGAGAGTCCGGAACTTATTTATCACAATTACCTCCAACCATTCAAATGTGAAATCAGGTGAGAAGGTACTATTTGACCGTGTTTGAAGTTGGTGTCTTTGAGGTTCATTTATGGTTTCATTGTGCATGATGGAAATGTATACAAGGGAGATCATTTACTTAGTTAAAATCAAGTCACAATTACTCGTCTGTTAGATTTCAAATCAAGTGATTGTAAGAGTGTTATTAACTAGACTCAGTTTATAAAAGAATATGTTGAACTTCATGACACACCTCAATTCATCCATTTTGACATCTAAAGACTACAAATAATTGTGACTTCTTTATGATAAAGATAAATGGTCTCATACTATACGATGCCATATGTAATCCCATTAGTTTACATGGGAGGTTTGTATAAGCTGACTTCCTTGTGCTATAGAAGTAGGCACACCTCTAAAGTTTTTTTGGAGGCATAGTTCTGGCTTCAAAAACCCTATGATGATTTGAAAAATCTATTCTTATCCACAACCATAAAATTTAAAATTTTAATGTTGTACAAATTGAGCAGAGCCGTATATACTTGAAATCTTGAAAATAGATGGCCCAAATAACTTATGGAAAAGTATATAATGAGACCATTTACCTATGGTATAAGGTGGTCACAATTAATGTTGACCATTAGATATAAAATTGGATTGTGCATTTATTCCATTGATCAAACTCAAAGTTCAAAAGAAATTTTTACAAAGTATGTGACACACCCAAGCTATCGGATTTCACATCAGATGATTAGAAGTAATTGTGACCTTATTGTAGCAAAGGCAAATGGTCTCGATGCATACAATCTCATAACTTATTACAAAGAATATAATTTTTAGTACTTGAAAAAAAAAATTCTTCATATCCACACATCTCAAGTTCAAAATGACCAATTGAAGGGTTCTCCAATCTTAGAATACTCTCTTCTAGATAATTTTAAAGGCCCAGTATGCAACCTTATACAATTTTTTGTCCTTATTTATTACATTCTTTCCTGTAAAGGGAACGTATATAATAAGACCATTTATCTTTGTTACAATGTGGTCACAATTAATCTTGAACATTGGATATGAAATTGGGTGGCTGTACTTATTTTATTGACCAAGCTCAAAGTTCAAAAAAAAATTTCTCGAACTTTGTGACACACCCAAACTATTAGATTTCACATCGGATGGACGTAAATAATTGTGACCTTCATGTACCAAAGGTAAATGGTCTCATTATATACAATCCCTTATATTAATAAAGTATCCATCTATATTAAGGACCCAGTTTCTATGTGTCCATATAAAAATTAGTCACATCTTAAAAATCTATTTTTGAGATGAATTTTTAAACCTAATTTTTAAGGACATGTAATATCTAACATGAAGATCACGAATATGAAAAACTAAATAAATTTTAAAAATTAAAAATAATAATTCTATTGAGAAAACATTTAAACATTTTTAATTGTTTTTAGATGGACCACCTATTTGCATCAATTTGTAAGATGAATGCTTTATACCTCGGGAACCGCAAATGTAGAAATGTTGTCCCCCGCCTCAATAAACAATTTTCCTTATATTAATAAGGTACTTAGAGTTTCACCCTATAATTATTCTTAGGACATAGTTTCTATGAGTCGATGTAGAAATGAGTTACCTCTTAAAAATCTATTTTTGAGATGGATTTTTTGACGTAATTTTTGAGGGCATGTAATCTCTAATATGAAGATCATGAATATAAAAAGATAAATAAATTTTAAAAATTAAAAATAATAATTCTATTAAAAAGGCATTTGGACCTTTAGTTTCAATTAGTTTTTGATGGACCACCTATTTTCATCCATCTTTAAGATGGATGCTTTATACCTCGGGGACTACAAATGTAGAAATGCGGTCTCTGCCACAAGAAACAAATTTCCTTATTCTTATTGTAACAACATTTACTATACCAATTATAATGACTAAAATGCCTTTACTCATTGTTTTTGCTATAAAATAGCAATTAAACTTGATGATACACGCCACTTCCTAAACATAAGCTATAGGATTTCATATGAGATTTCTTAGGATGTTAAATATAAGCCCTCTATTATACTAATGGAACATTGTCAAATTCCACCTTCTGGATGTTCAAATAAATTAAGGAAAATGTTTATATAAGGGTAAGGCCCTAAACAATAAAAAATAAAATTGAGGCACGCCTCAAAAATTCACTAGAAGATGTTATTTCGATGCTAAAAAACATTCAATTCGACCATCTCAACCTCAAGGACATGAGAAAAAATAGAGTTCAAGTCTTAGAAATAGTGCATCTTGCAATGCATTATCTTGACTGTCAATTTTCAAGATTTTCAAACGTTCATAGATCTTCCCGATTTGTCAATTTTCAAGATTTTCAAGTGTTCATAGATCTTCTCGGTCTACACTACTTTTTAATTTTTCAATTTTACAATTAGAAATGAAAATAAATTGGCAGGACATCACAAAGATTTCTGATACTGAAACAACATGTTTCAGTACTATTTCAAGGTGCGCCTTATTTTAATTGGTTTGGACCTCATCCTTATACAAACCACATCCAATAAATATGGAATGGCCTTTGATAGAGCAGAATGGCGGGCCATAATTCGTCTCGCCAATCCAAAATAGTTGAATCCTATGAAATCATTTTATGTTCTTCAATTTTACATTATTGAATCCTATGAAATCGTTTTATCTCCTTCAAATTGAAGAACATAAGATGATAGGGTGGAAATGGTTGAATATATACATAATATGGAAGAAGAATATATACATAATATGGAATAAGATAGAAGAATCTACATTTAAAGATAAACCAGTAAGGAAGATCATTTCATAAGGGTCTCCTAAGATAATCACTATGAAAGATCATTTCATAAGGGTATGTTCTTTCCATCTCATAATCATATCATACGTAACAGAAATCAAGCTCAAATAATGAGCCTACCTAATTATCCGTAACATTCTTCGTGCCCTATGGGTGAGCCCGGTGAAAGCCTCCAACAAATGGATCAAATACTACAAAACAGATGGCCCTAGCAATTTTAATTTCCACTACGTGAACCTGTAGAATAGATTGCCATGGCTAGTAATAATAATGGCGCCCATAAGAAGCCTGGCGAAAAAATAACAGCTTCCACGCCATAAGCTGCTGCAAGAAGGGTGCATTGCTGCATCCATAGAAATTCAAACTGACTAAGAAAGCAAAATTTCATTTCCCTTGAAAATTCAGCGATATAAGTAAGTTTTAATGAGGAAAAGGTACTCTTAAATGTAAATAGAAAATGGACAAAATTAGCATATGGAGAACACTTACCCTGAAATGCACGAGAAAATGCAGAATGCTACCAGTACTAGAGCAGTCCTCATCCAGCCTTGGCATACTTTGCAAGAGGTATTTGAAGCCATGATGGACCTGCATTGTCTACTATCTCCATTTGGCTTTGGAGACTTTGATGATCCCTGAGAACTTCTCAATTTGTCACCGCAGTGTATGTAAAACAATGCCCTTTCAGTGTACAAGCCATAGATCAAAATAAACAAAGGACCAACGATGAGATACATGAAAGGGAGGATTATAACCATGACATCAGGAGAGCCAAGCCCATCCTCGCCAATGTGGATGCCAGGAATAGTAACCCTCCACCCATGTATAGACATGCTGGCAATCGGGCTATCCACTGCAGTACCATGACCCCAGAACCATGGAAACGTGAGCAAATATAAGAGATAAACAGCCATCACGCACCATATCTTCACATCTCGGGATCCCTCTATCAAGAACCAAAGAGGCAGGAAGTATTTTCCCCTCTGGCCCAAAGGGGAAGAAACAGAGACCGACATTGCCCATTTCTGGTAAGAGGAACTCTTTTGCATGAAGTAGTTTAGCAATTTTGGAAGAAAAAGCAATAAGAAAAGGAAGCCAATGTTACTCCATAAGAGAATAAGATATAAGTCCTCCCAACTTGTATGAAATATCAAACATTCCAGCCATGTCTTATGCAAATGCCCAAGTTTACCATCAACTGAGAAAGGTATCAACGTGCTTGATGCTTCTCTGTTAAGATTATCAATGGCAAAAACCTGAAGCCAAAAACGGGTTGCTGGTGCTCCTGTGTACCTGCCTACATTCAATTTGGCACGATACAATGCTGGGGGAATAGCAGATCCAGTTATTTGTAGTGGAACCTCTTCCACTAACCGAAAAGCTCGAGATGAGTCAAAAATTTTTGCTGTGACATTAAGAATTAGATTTTGACTAAAAACAAGAGCACCAACATCATCTCTTGGCAAATCATGCCCCAAACTAACCCCATTCATGCTTCGTGAATCAAGAGGATAGTTAACATGGATGGTTGTCAGGAAACCATCACTAGGTCCAGTTTTTGTCAAAAGATCGATATCAGAGAATGACACTTTTCCTCCATCTATAGCCAGAATTCTTATCAATTTAGACTCTTTCCAGTCTCCTAGTTCCCACTCCCAAAACTGGCCAGATTTTCCATGCTTGGTATCAGATGCGGAGTTGAAAGAATGATGCCTAAAGAGTCGTCTACTGAACTTTGCATGCAAATGACCACAAAGGTAAGCAGAAACCGAGTGCCTTGAAAATATGCTCTCATACCGCCTCCCTGATTCAGAAGAAGCAATGAAGGACATTGGGAAGTGTCCAAAAGTGATTTTGGTAACTGGTGTATCAGAATGTGAATCCCAATATTCAAGTTCAGACTCCACACATTTAATTGCTAGGTCACTTGGATGCCCAAACAGATTTGAAGGGCCCCGGATTCCAATGTTCATTGAATCGTCTATTCCCAGGAAGACATATTTTCTATCCTTTGCCTAGAAAACCTTTAAAAGAAATATCAGCTTGAGCTATCATGGAAGCACAAAATATTATGGATTTTCATTTAGCCAGCACAAATTGAAGAGGAGAAATCAAGGTAATAATAGACGCAATATTTTATGGTGTCAAGGCAACTAAAAACCATTAAAAACTTAAGAATGGAAATGTTTTCTATCAAATGCATCTAACCTCAGAAACCTCATTCTGGATCACTGATCCAAAAACTCAGTTCAAACCTCATATATAAAGAAACCAGCACTAATCACGCAGCAAATCAAATTATTGATAACCTTTTTGTCTGTCATCCTAAATATTCTATAGCCACTACATGCAATTTATGAAGGGATAAATCGTTTATTTCATTTCTAAACATTTCTAATTCTCCTGTCTACATTTCTAAGTCTTATTCCAAAGACACGTTTTAATTGAATTTGGAACCTTTGTGTAGTTTTTTTGATACCTTGATTCTCTCTCTCTCTTTCTTTTTCTTTTCTTTTCTTTTTTTTGTCAATTGAGTCATTAATTCAGCTGCTTGCTCGAAAAGGAAGCACAAATCATAATCTGACTTTCAAATATTACTAAGCTATTGTTCAACAAACATCCAGGATTAGAACAACAATTATATTATAAAATACGATGTCTCTAGGTCAATTTGCATGTGATCCATTAAAACATATATCCCTCCTAAAGAAACAGTGTCCCTGAATCTGCCTATTTTGGAACTCATCATATGAAATTGATAGAACAAATGAACTTAAGTACATACATGTGAAAATATTCATAAGTAATTCAATTGGGAAGTTAATGAATCAGTCGAAGATTATCAGGTTCTTCATCATCAGGCATTGGAACTCTCTAGCTAAGAACAGCTATTCATGTGAATTTTTATTACAAAGAAAACAGTTATTCATGGGAATCTGAGTTTGGTTAACAACTGACTTAACTTGCAAATAGTTATACCCTGCAACTGACTTAACCTGCGAATAGTTACACCCTGCATTTGGAAAATATTACGTATATGTAAATAGTTGATACACAGCAGTCTATACTATTAGCGCCAATAACGGTACGGAGTAACGGCTTAGTTGGTAGGGAGGTCATGATTGCAACAATATATTTGGGTTCAAATTCCACACTGACAACCACCTCCCACCCTTCCCCTACCACCCCCACAAAAAAAACAATACTAATAAATAAATAAAAGCCACTCCCACAGATTCGAAGTAAATAGAAGAGTAAATATTTCATAGATAGATTACCATGTAATGCCAGTTTTGTGTAAAATCCACAACTAGACTTGATTCGAGAATGATATGCAATTATCTCAAAGAGTCTTTTCCAATTTTGTAGCCAAGTGAATTATGATGAAGATATCTACATGGGAACAATGTCAACCAAGACTATAACAGATAATTCCAGAAAAAAGAAAACAAAGAACCTTCTAAGTGTTCCAACGATATTGAAAAACTTACCACAAGAGCCATGCTTTGGATGGTGTTTAGCCTATTGCTCTGTGAACTTAAACTATATCTTGAGAAGAAATCCAAATGGCCACCAACATAAGGAACTCCATATTTATCATGATTGCCTCTTATATCCAAGAAAGCTTCCCTGTGTATTCCACTCTCCTTGACAACAGCATCCATAGCCCTCTTGTATTGGATCCATTCAGATTCATCTTGCCTTGTGGAAGTTCTCTCCATGTTTTTAGCATCTGCTCATAGGAGAGGGGAA
Organism: Amborella trichopoda; assembly: GCF_000471905.2. Next base: position 1,685,254 of record NW_006494904.1, read on the forward strand.
AAAACCACGAAAAAAAAAAAGAAAAACGAAAGCGAAGGATTCAGCTTCTTTCTTCCTAAGAATAGAAGATAATCACATGATAACAAGGAAAAATGATGTTACCCAACAAAAAGTTTCCAATAAATGGGTTAAAAGATAAAGTCAACATATTGAAAACTGCAAATATTTTCTAAAAACAAACCAACCCCTTGAGGAGATGCAAACCATCACTCGAGACAGATCTAATATTCGAAAAGTAATCAAGGATAGGGTGCTCAGCAGAAAAATGCAGAATGTAAATAACCATGAAGTTATAGTAGAGGCTAATAAGCAACCTTGGAATGGAGTCATAGTCTACCAGTGAAGAACAGGTCGTCTTTGTGCCCCTTTTATGTCATAAAAAACAAAACCATATCCAGACGACAATATGTCAGTTACATCATTGATCATGCTTATGAAGAAATAGATCAACAATAAGTATTAATTATCTTCTCTCAGATCTACAACTATGGTTGGTTATCTTCTCTCCAACAATAGTTTACGTAACAATTCAAGGACAATATTGATAGGTGATGATAGAGTTATTTTAAGAGGTATGAGCCCGACAAGCCAACAAAATCACCAGCCCAGGTACTCAAAAGCCATAGCAACAATACAAGAATTCTTTATCATAATTCCCCAAGTGACTCATCGGAAGCACATAATTTGGCAGCTCAAAGATAATAATTTTTTGTTAAAAAAATTCCTGAACTGAAAAAATAGAATTAGATATTCAGAAGTATTAAGTTCTTTTCAGAACCACTTCAAGCAGAACAGTTCAATTTTTTTCAAAGAGGGAGCTAATGTAGACTAATTAAAAAGGAATTCAGCACTATATCACCAAGTTAAATTTAAAAAATATCAAATCTTTGGAACAATCGTAAGGAACGAAACTTGTACATATTTACCACTTCCAAACTAACAGTCCAACAGCAATGCCTAAGAAATGCTGAATGGAATTTCATCTCTTTGTCCACTTCCACTCCTATTTCCATATCTATTCATTTCTAATTGTAAGGTTTGGTCTTTCGACATAAGAGTTTTTGGAAGATGTTTTGTAAGGACTTGCTCTGGCGTTGTTTAGCATGTAAGGGTGCCATTTCCTACTCTGAATTAGCACCAAGAGTCTCAATTTTTCATGGTATATTGTGATGGATGGTGTGATGAAATGAACAACAGCAAACTACGTCTTCTTATATACAAAAGAAGCTAACCATATATAGAGAAACAAAACTCTCAAATATAGATGTAGTGGGTTATTCTTAACCAGTTTGTATCACTCCATGATCACTGTTGTGTGGAGTATTTGATCATTGATGTCACCTCAGTTTGAGCTCACATTTTTTTCACAGCCAACCTTAAATAAACCAAATTATGCCTATTGAAACCCATTTTTGAGACCTCTTTAAGCAAGCCGATGTTCTTCTAAAGATCAAGTGTGTTAAAATACGCCCATACTACAAAAGCCAATGCAAAATCTCATAAAAAATGGAAAATCAAATGGAACATAGAGGAGCCCCATTCTATGTGCTTCAATTTGAGAGGACCTGGTATTTCATATTGATGAAAATGATTCAAAGTAACGTGTAATTACATCTTTCATAGTCAGACTCGCCAAACATAAAATTCAATGAGAATTTAGAGAGAGAGAGAGAGAGAGCTGACCCGTAAGATCTCCAGTGATAAGAACGAGAGAAGGACGTATGATTTTGAGAGCAGGGGCAAGAAGCCTCTTCAAATCCTCAGCCCTTTCACCATGATAAGAGCTCACATGAAGATCAGAGACCTGAACCACCCATACCACCTCCCCTTCAACACCAATCCTCTCCCTCGAAACGGCGCAACTCTCAACAAACCAGAAAAACCCCACCACAAACAACGAAACCCCCACAAGACATGAGTGCGCCATGCTCACAAGACGGTACAGTGAGAGTTAAGGGAAAGGCCCGCTATATATTAATCACCCCGATAACTGCAAGAAGCATCTGTGTTGGTTATTCGAAATTCCTTTCGTTGATTGTCAATCAACACAAAAGCATATATTCTCTCTCATTATCTCTCTCCCCTCTGGTTTTTAGTCACGCCTCGATGGGACCTTATTACTTTGGTAATCAATCGTTGGTGGAGAATAAAGTGCTCCTCGTCTTCTTTCCTCAGTTCTGATCCATCGAATTGATGCTCTCTCTGTGGGCTTAAAAGAGCACAATGAGAATACCATTTTGTGGATTATGAATTTAGATAAAGTCTATAAGCCACCGGCACATTTGAATTTGAAAACCTGCCCATTCTCAAGGTGAATTAGTTTCCAAACACCTTTTTGCAACTGGATCGAAGTCTTCCTTCTAAAAAAACATCAACGACGGGCTCAGCAACATGGGGTTTAGATCTCTTCTTGTCGAATTGGAATTGGTGCTCTCTCTCTCCCATTTTCTTTGTGGAGAGGCTCTTTCCATCTCTACTCAAGAACTAGAGACGACCGCATGAGCACATTGTAGGGGATATGGACATAAGACTATTTCCCTTGGGCACAAGTAGGTTACAATTCCTCTTGGCCTTCATGTGAACTATGGTACTGGGGACTTTTTTATTTGTTCTTTTTCTTTTATGGGTAATTAGTGGGGGATGACAAACCCTACCCATTCTTTGGTTTTTGAATGCATTAGGTAGGAATGAAAGCTTAGACTTTAGATGGAGCACAAGCCGTGCTATCACCACGACCCTAACCCTATTCTCAAAAGTGGTAAAATCAATGGGGATTTGAGCCCCTACTCTTTGCTGAAAATGGAGTAAGAGACCTCACTTTGAGGTTCGGCAGAACTACCGCCAAAGCCCCATGCCGTTCGACACTTTGGGTGTATTGAGATATGATATTGAAACCACAAAGGCAGAGTGGGCAGTGAAATTGGGAAGCCTCTAATTTAATCAAAATGACTCTAATGGTTAGTTGTTTTTGTTGGACCAGATTTTAGGAAAAATAAAATAAAAGAAAGTATACAAAGAGACTGGTTCACTTTTACTACAAGGAGGTGGTAATGATTATCCTCTTTAGATTTCAAATAAAGTAGTTACGAGCTTCTCATTGACTATATTCATAGTTTAAAAAAATATTCTCAAACTTCATGGGACACTTTAAGTTATCTAATTTAACATCTAATGACTATGAGTAATATTGACCTCATGTAAAAAATAATAATAATAATTAAAGTTACATAGTACACAATCCTATAAAATAATGGTTTGAGTATTTGAGAAAATAAATCTATTAAAAATTTACCCAACTTATGTTGATAATCCGAACAAACTGGGTGGCCTCATCAGCTGAAACTGATAAAATATTGATTTGAACTACGTTTTCAAATATACCCAACTTTCAGTTTGTACCGAATAGGGCAAGGCATAAGGGGATGAAACTTTCACTTTGTACCGAATAGGCTGGTATGATTTGACAAGTTAAATCATGCAGGTCTATGATTGAAGTGAAAGTGTTTACCAAAGGTACCAGAAGGTCCCAATTACTCTCCCTCGAATATCAAATCAAGTAACCAGGGCTGTCCACAAATTCAATATAATCTACTGAGCTTTGAGCGTGGCTACGAACCACACTACTTTACATCTAAACCCTACGCCTCGTTTGGTTCTTTGGAAATGGATGTCCTAGGGATACGATTTTTAACGAATTAGTATCTCTTGCCTACGATATAGGTGTCTTACTGTTTTGGATACAATTAAATAAGATACCTGGAAGATGCATCTCTAATGTTTGATTTAATGTTTGATTTTATCTAGAAGACGTGGCTCGTAGAAATTATATAATATTATCATTATCGGAATTTTATCTCAATTATTTGTAGTTTGACTACATAAATGGTGTTTTTTCATTCTTCTCTGCCATACCTTTTAGTAAAATCAAAAGTCAATATATATTTTTTCATTACTTCTATCCATGACCATTTTTGCATTATATTTACCCTTTTAGAACCTTCCATTTGTATTAGATCGTACTTTTTTTTTTTTTGACATTAAAAACTAGATCATACCTCATAACCGGTATTGTATTAGATCTTTACTACACATGACTAGTCCACCTAAATTTGCTTTCCTTTATCTTATTGCCTATTGAAACCACACATAAATTCCTATATATGGATTCTATCATTTTTAGTCTCGCCACTCATCCATCTCAACATCATTATCTCAGCTATGTTCATCTTATGGATATATTATTCCTTAAATGCCCAACATTATGTTCCATAAAATCATTACTAGTCTTACCGCCATCCTATAGGATTTCACCTTCAGTTGCAAAAGTATCGAATTAGTTTATATAATTACAAAATGTAGTAAATATTTGTTATATACTATCATATTGTTAATTACACATATATTGTTAATTACACATATATTGTTAATTACACATATATTAATTAGTTAATATAATATAATATTATTCATATTATCATATAGTGTGATACTATTATATAATAATAACAGGAAATTATATTATAGATATGTTATTACGTATTTTATTAATACTATAATAATAACAGATTTTATCATAATTAATATTATAATATATTAATAATTATATATTATAAAATATAATTAGTTATAGTTATAAAGTGAAATTATATAATTATTAGAACTACATATAATTGTTTTAATTTTTAACAAAATAACTATGTTAACTAGTGTATATAATTATTATTCATATTATCATATAGTGTGATAATATTATATAATAATAGGAAAATATATTATAGATATGTTATTACAGATTTTATCATAATTAATATTATAATAATATTTATATCATAATATATTAATAATTATATATTATAAAATATAATTAGTTATAGTTATAAAATGTAATTATATAATTATTAGAACTACATAAAATTGTTTTATTTTTAACAAAATAAGTATTTTAATTAGTGTATATAATTATTACTTATAATTAAGGAAAAGTTTATATAAGGTTGGAACCTTATAATATTGAAGTAAATGTACACCGTAAAAATCTTAAGAAGGGTGTATTCTAATAGTGGAGAATCCTCCAATCCATCATCTTGGCTTCTACATATGTGGATATAAGGAAAAAAAAGAATTTCAAGTTCTAAAAATAGTACATCTTGTAAGAAGTTAGCTGAACTATCTATTTTTAAGTTTTTTAAGTGTTTATAGATTTGAATGATCCATACCATTTTTAAAATTGTAAATTTCATAAATAAGGATAAAATTAGATTTTCTAATTATCATAAGATTTTCGACATCAGAACTGCAACTCCAAACAAATTTCAAAGATGTGCCTTACTTCTACAATATAAGGAGGACCACATTATACAAGCATCAACCTATAATTAATATGTTAACTATATATTAATTAATATGATATATATTATTTAGTAATCATATATATTAATTATTATCTATTAATTATGATAGCTCTAGGGTTTGAGGTCTTTTTTTTTTGGCGGATTTCAACTCACTATAAAATTTAGGATAAAGATTTTATAGGGCCTAGGCTTTATGAGAATAAGATAAAGCCTCACCTCAAATCTTCATCCGAAAAGTACTTTGGGCATCGAAAATCTTGATGATGGCTCTAAAATCAATTTTCAATACCGACAATAAAATTTAAAACTCAAAAAATGGTAGAGGTTTTGTTGATCTATGAATCCTTATTTTTAGGGTAAAATGGATGGTTTGGATGATTTGTTGCAATATATACTATTTTTAGAATTTGAAATACTAATATTTTTTCATAACCATAATGTTCAAGCTAAGATGATCAATTTAAAGGTTTTTCAATTTGATGAGTTATGTAGTAAGGCTTTACTTATTTTGATAATGTTGGATTTGGTGCCATCCAAAATCAACAACATAAATCCTATATTTTGTGGAATTAAGATATTCCCATATTTTGTGGGATTGAGATTGTTATTATAAATTTCTTAAAGAAAATAGAAATGGAGAATTTGTATGCCCTATTTGGGTCATCATATGAAAATGGTAGTTCCTCTAGAAGGAGATGGGCATAGAGCCTCATGTGTATAAGATGCAATTTTCTCTTGGTGAAAAGAAAGTTTCCCATCAAAAAAAAGATTGATGATATCTTCTGAGACTCATATAGAGTGAGATGTTGGTTTCTTGTAGAGAAGCGGTTATCGTGGAGATTTTGGGTTGTTTCCCCTTTTAATGAGATTAAGTCTCGTTTGCTCTCAAAGTTGTTCTCTTCCTATACATTGGTCTAGTTGTGGAATAGAGATGAGAGAATCGGCATTGTGTTGTTTGGAAGAGCAGGTTTAAAAATGACTTGCACAATTTGGGTTTTTGTCGAGATTTGTTCTAAAATCTTTGATGTAAATCTTTGTATTCTTGTCATATATGTTTTGTGCTTTATTTCTTATACTTTATTTGCTAAAAAATTCAACTCGTCGAATTTAGAACTTCTGAACACAACAGATAAGACGACAACCCTATCAAACCATTTACCTAAAATATAACTTACAACAAGATTTTGGGGGTGATGGCTCTCTTTCAATCTCCCAGAAATGTTAATCCCACCTGTTTTGGTGAAATTGACATTTCCACAAAAAAGGCTTAAAATGTGAAAATTGGTCTCCACGCAAAAATGATGCAATATAAAATTTACGGACAAACAACATTAGCAAATAACTGCATTTAAGAGAGATAAATAAAAATCTAGAAATGAATCACAAGAAGAAAAAATAAAACGTGGTAGATACAAGTATTCCGCTATGGGCCCACAAGCAAGGAGAAAAAAAAATACCCACAAAAGCTCTCTCTCTCACACTCTACAAGATCTCAAAGATTACATTCTTTCATTCATAAAATTAAATATCCCATTTTACATGGGACATGCGTCTTTCTTTTAAATGACCCTGACCCTCAAAACATAACCCCTAAGATATCTCTGTACTAAAATCTTAAAATGATAATTAACCAAACTAAATCTACCTTTAGATTCTTTTCATATTATTGCACCCAACTTCCTAAAAAATAACTACAACTCCCTATTTTATCATTTCCACCTACATGACTCGTTATCTTCTCTAGTTTCAACCCAATCCAAAAAAATAACACTCTCTTTAAAATAGGAAACAAAATATATTTCTTAAAAACTAAAATAACCACCTTCTACCCCCAACACATTATCTTCCCTAGTTACAACCCAATCCAAAAAAATAACACTCTCTTTAAAATAAGAAACAAAATACATTTCTTAAAAACTAAAACAAACACCTTCTACCCCCAATTAATAAAAGCGATGAGCCTTCCTAAACTTGATCTCCGATCCCCACTCCTACCAAAACTATCTAATCTCTTATTTCCTTTTAAAACAAGACTCTAAAAGAAAAAGAAATGATTCTATTTCCTAAACAAATACGCACCACAAAATAGAAAACATTCCTAAGCTAACTCATAAAAAACAAATTTTATCAACTAAACTAAAAAACTCATACTAATTATATTTCTAAAAAATAATTAACTCTGATAAAAATAAAATAAAAGGTCTACCCAATCTCTAAAAATAAAATTAACAAAAATAAAATTAAAAATTTATAACCACCAAATTTTCATCTGCATCAAAAAATGAGACTCTTGCTCTAGAAGGGCATCCAAACAACATTTGTAAGCCGTTTCCATGGAAATGGGTCACGGAGTCGCCTAGGGAACCAACCCGGCCCTAAAAGATTATTATAACAACGCATATACTATGCACCTATGAGAGCATAGTGTACATCCACTCCCTTCGTCAGAATAACCACTTGGAAGGATTTTGTCAATCTGAAATTTTGAGAATGATTAGAACTACTAGATGATTATTTTAAAAAGAAAAACAAAATTAAGGTTCCTAACACTTGGATCTCACTCTCTAAAAATTCAATGGCCTACAATGTTGAGACTGCCAAATAATTTGGCTCGAACTTGGCCAAATAACCAAAATGCCTTTGACTTTTCTGGATTGGGCACCGATTATTTGGGTACTTTTGAAGAAATTTTTGAAAAGGTATATTTATGAAATGGGACTTAAAAAATTGATGATTGAGTAGAAAATGAGATTTTTTCAGCCATGTAATATTGTGTTATGTTAGGGTGTTCACACTATAGAGTAATTTTTCATTGTGCTAAAAAAATTTTGGACAATTATATACTATTATTTTGTATATGGAGCTTTTTTTAGTCAGGGTATTTTTCGTCATTAAGAAGGATGTGATGTCATCTACATGAAGTGTGACATGACGTCACACCCGCCAAAAATACCCTTATTAAAAAAAAATGCCTCATGTACAAAATAAGGATATAAAAGTATCCAAAAAATGTTGAGTAGAATGATAGATTACTCCATAAGCACCCTAAACATAACCCTTTAATTATTTGTTAAAATAATTTGAACCCATGCCAAAAGATATTCTACTCCCATGGGACTAGAATGTTCATTTATTTGCTCAGGTAAAACCCCACTTAATTTTAGGAACCCAAATTTTGGGGATATAACTTCTTCAACCTATAGATTAATTTTAATAAAAATTTTCCAATTGTGCCTTCTATGCACTTGAAAAAAAATAAGGTCTCGAGATTGAATAGTGATCATAAAATTATTAATTGGTGAGATCTAAGTGTTAAAAAACTCAAATTTCAAATTCTCTATTTGAGAATAGTTATCTAATAAATTTTAAGTGATTCCTAAAATTTCATATTTAAAAAAATCCTCCAAAATAGATATTTGGATCGAGGGAGTCGAAGTAATCTATGCTCCCAAGGGAGCAAATATATGTGCTCTTATAATATATTTTTTTACGAAGTTCAGAATTTATTGATATCAAAGCAGGTTACAATATAGCAGATACATCATCAGCAATCACCGGCACAGTAAGAGAAGCACCCTTTTTAACTAAAAAGTCTACCAAATCATTGGCTTCTCTATACACATGAGCTAGGGATAAGGTCAAAGTGGACATCAGCTAAAAGATCTGAAACCCAATGGATTTAATATGCCAAGGAAAATGTTGCTCTTTCAAACACTATTTAATTACATTCATCGAATCCCCTTTAATGATAATACCTTCCACTGTATTTCTGGCCACTAGAATTTTCAGGCCATGAAAAATCGCAAGAAGTTCTGCATGATTTGCCGTAGTGATTCTACACGGGCTAGCATATGCAACTAAGACATTTCCTTGGCAATCACGTATTGCACCACCGTAGTCAGCTAGACCTGGATTGCCTAATGAGCTTCCATCAAAATTCAGCTTAAGCACTCCTGGATTAGGTGGCTTCCATCTAGTACAACGTCGAACTTTAGGCACATCCAACTGAAAAAGGTTAGAGAGATTAATAAATCTTTGCCTTCCTTGATGACAGCTAGCCATGACCAAAGGGAAATTTTAAGTATTTAATACCCTGTCAAAACAACAGGCTTTCCCTTCAAAGGTTCTTCGATTTCTCTCCAACCATACTTCTCATAGAACAACAGCACGAAGGATCTTCCAGATAGAGTTCCCAATTTTTGGTAAAGGCACTTCCAATTGAGTGATCAAATCCAACACATGATGCAATAGGGTTAAGTTCATCTTCAACAATTGAAAGTACCACTACCAGATTTTGGATATAAACGAACAATGGATAAATAGGTGTGCCCCACTTTTACCATCTTCCTTGCACATCAAGCAAACATTAGTGATGAACTTCCCTCTTTTAATCAAATTTTCAATATTTAGGATTTTATCTTGGGCAGCCAACTAAAGAAAGACCTGCACTTTATGTAGAATAGGACAGTTCCAGATTTGCTTTATCTTCGGAAGAGACCAGCGCACTCTATCAAAGAAAAGTAATCTATAGACCGACTTAACAGAGAACTGACCATAATTTTCAATTTCCCATACCACTTCATCCTCATCATGCTTCCTAATGAAAGTTTGTTCAAGCTCTTGTAGAAGATGAAGAAGCAAAAGAAAGAGATAACTCTGAAGTCTGTCATAAGGGAAAGTGATATTCTAGTAAGCCTTGTCACTTCTAACTTCCAACAAGTCTGCCACTGTAGCCTGGGGAAGACTAACTTTATCAAATACGAGGGGATAAACATAATTTAAAGGTTCATTACCCAGCCATTTGTGATTCCAAAAGAAAACCGCGGATCCCAAACTATATGGCCATCGGACATTGCGGTCTAAAATCTGTTTGAGGGTATCGATATCTTTCCAAAGAGGGGAGGTGCTCTCCCTTCCCTCTCCACTTTTTGACCACATCCCAAATCCATCCACTTCGTACTTTGATAGCCGCACTTTATAACAAAGCTGCTCTTTGCAAGTGAGACTCCGCCACCACCACTTACATAGCAGTGCAACGTTCATAAGCGGCAATCTTCTCACCCCTAGGCCTCCGTCTCTCTTCGGTGTGTAAACCTTATCCCATCGAATAAGGTAGTATTTTCTTTCATCTCCAAATGAGCCCTATAGAAAGTTACGCATCATACATTTAATACGCCTAGTCACTGCCCTTGGCATTCGCAGAAAGGACATTGGTAAATAGGGAGATTTGCTAAGCAAGAATTTAACAAGGTGACTTTGCCCCCCCAAAGATAAGTACTTAGGCTTCCAAGGTGTAGCTTAACTTGCACCCTTTGTATGATACTGTCCCACATAGCAATGTGTAGGCACCCATCGGAGATTGGCATGCCCAAATATTTGAAAGGGAATTTGTCCACTCTACAACCAAATCTCAATGCTAGATCTCTAACTAGCTCCTCATCACAATTCACCCCAATCATTGCCGTTTTTCCAAAATTAACTTTCAGCCTCATTAACACCTCACAACAAATCAATAATATCTCAATCTTATCAATTTGCTTCCTATCAGCATCACAAAAGAGGAGTGTGTCGTCAACATATTGTAGGTGAGTAACTGGAACTCTTATAATATTTCCTCTATCTTTCTCACACGACTTAGACAATTTCTCGCTCCATTGATTTTGGCAATGTAAAAAGACACACCATGCACTTGCCAAGGATGGTGGAGCCCCAATGGCTACATAAGCATTGTAGTTATCTCCCTCTTCAGTCATTTCTTAAAGAAAATGGTTTGATAGGGCTCCAGTCTTATCCAAGTAAGTAAAGCCTCACCTCATAACTCATCCAAAATTACAATTCAAGCTGTTTGAAAACTTTTACATCGATCATCTCAGTTTGAGCGTTATGGTTATGAAAAAAAAGATTTTAAGCACTACAAATGGTGTATATTGTAACAAATTATCTGAACTTTCCATTGCACCCTAAAAATAAGTGTTCATAGATCTGCAAGATCTCTACTTTTTTTTAGTTTCAAATTTTATTGCTTGTGATGAAAATTGATCTAAAGTGAGGCTTTATTTTGTTTTCATAAACCCTAGGCTTTAAAAAAACTCTCGTCCCTCTCTAATTAGATGAGGGTGCATCTTGCAATCAACTCTCTACCCAAGAGATGGAGAACACTAGTTGTGCCTCTGTAATGGGCTGCAATTTCGTCTTTATAATGTAGTTAAGAAACGGATGAGCTTTGCTAATCTCTAATCTAATGAAAGATGTTTCTACTTTCTAATATATATGAAACAATAATTTTAATGACTCCCTTTGATATGTTTGATGTTTCCAATTGCAATAATATGGTGTCTTTTTTTTTCTAATTAGGGTTTAGGAATGAGGGGTGAATTCCATGGCTCAGTATTGAATTTCAGGTCATAGTCTTACATCCTAGGTTGCAGACTCGATTTCGATGTGCATCATTCAGGAATTTTTTTTGGTTAATTTAGTGGGGAATACAGACCTCTACCTGTTTTCTAAATAATTAGATTTTTAATCTGTAAGTGAGATCGGAGAGCATCTAATATACATATAGTGTTACCACCATGACTCCTTGACTATCAAAAGTGCACTTCCCCTCTCTCTTGGACTTGAATAATGGCTTTCACATCCTCTTATCTCTCTCTCTCCCTTTGGACTTGACTGATGGCTTTCCCATATCTCATCTCTCTCTTTGGATTTGAATAATGGCTTTCACATATCCTCTCTCTCATATTAATTATTGAGTTAGCCCCTATAATTAGTAAATTAGGTAAATGCGTGTTTTCCAATTCGAAAATTTAAAGCTGTCCTAACCCCTAAGTTGTCCCTTATTAAATGATTGACCAAAATACCTTTTGATGTTTGTTTACTATATTTCCATCTAGGGAAGATTATGGTGTTATTGTCTATTGAAAAGGATCGAATGCCCCACCAAACAAACCACCCTATTCATAATTAATTATGCCAACACAAACACGAGTTTCTAGCAAAGTTTTCAAAGCCACTCTGCTTCTCAATAAATGACTTACAAACCGACCCATTTGGAGAGGTTCCTACAGCCCATGGTCACCTATACAAAAAAAGAGCCTAGCATAATCCGGTCCGGATCCATTGGGATTTGGATTTATCCAGATCTAAACCCAAACGGATTCATAATATTTGGATCCAGATGTGGATCGGAAAAGTATGTATGGGATTTGGATCTAAATCTTGACCCTATCAGATCCAAAAAATTTATGATATAATTATTTTAAATCTAAAATATAATAAATGACTTACAACCCGACCCATTTGGAGAGGTTCCTATAGCCCATGGTCACCTATACAAAAAAAGAGCCTAGCATAATCGGGTCCGGATCCATTGGGATTTGGATTTATCCAGATCTAAACCCAAACGGATTCATAATATTTGGATCCAGATGTGGATCGAAAAAGTATATATGGGATTTGGATCTAAATCTTGACCCTATCAGATCCAAAAAATTTATGATATAATTATTTTAAAT
>NW_006494904.1:1710387-1729891 GCF_000471905.2 Amborella trichopoda
CAAGTCCAAGTCGACCCAAATCCGAACTAGCCCATGCTACACCTAATCCAAGTTGGACCTGGACTCAGACCCACCAAGCTGGGTGAAGGTCAAGAAGACCCAAACCCAACCCAAGCTGGGTCAAGGTCAAGAAGACCCAAACCCCCAACACGTCGGAATCATTGATTGGGTCTAGATTTTTTAGAGCCATTTCCCATGCGAGTTAATACCCTTTGACATTCGCCATGGTGTTAACTCTTGCTCGGTATCCTCCATCCCAGGAGTCATCTGGAATGCCTTTCGTTGATAGTATTTTGGGGCCGAAAGTACATTGGAAAACAAAAGAAAACCGAACTCTAGTAGTTTTCGTAGTGGACAATATGCACTTGGAGTATGACTCAGAAAAAATAATATAAAGCGAAGACAACAAAAGAAAATATGGGAAAGCAACGATTCAGACCTACCTTTCATAAAATCTATATGCAACATGTAAAATGTTTAAATGTCAAAATGGAGATAAATTAGATATTATTAGTGTATATTAACTTCAGCATGCTCGACAATGCTGCCTGCTAGTATCTAATTACGTATAAGATATTAGTTTGAGGAAATTTAGTACAATAATAATATATAAATTTCAGAAAATGAAAACAAAAACAAATGAGAATTTAAAGAACTGTATTTAATACCATAAGCAAACATTAGGCCTATTTCAAGAATTTTCTAGTGCATCATTCAGGGAGATTATTGAGAGAGAGAGAGAGAAGAGAGAGAGATATGTAAAAGCATAACAGATGATGGAGACAACGACCACGTGAAAATGTTTTTCTTTACATATTCGATGTTTGATCTCAAGAACTTGAAGCCAGTTTGATAAAAAGATAGGGAAAAGGACAAAGTTACCTTCGTCCGCTCTTATATTCATCGGTAATGGACATCTCAAAAGAAATGTTTTTTTTCATAGGCAAATTACTACAATCGTTTAATTGTCAGGGCCTTCACAAATTTACCACTAAGGATAAAAGAATATGGAAGAATAAGAAGAAACTAGAATGAAAAATAGAAAAATAAAGAACTATTTGTACAAGGTTTTGGCGGTCTATCCATCCAGTGAAACAATGACTTTCCAGTTCCACAATTATAAACAATCCAACATAAGGAATGTGGGCTTTTATAGAACGAGCTCACCTTCAACATGAGGTTTGGTCCAATCGAGTCATTCGAGAAGCTTGTTACACGTACCAACCCCAACTGCCGCAGCAAGGTGCCAGGCCGCATGGATGTAAGGAGTTTCTGGGAAGATGTCATCAGCAATAAACAAAGCACCACCCAACAATGAGGACATTGTGTGCAAGTTGTGAGCCACCCTCAATTCTGGCTTTGTCAATGCTCTCTTTGCGAATGCTAGCTGTTCCCCTCAAAGAAACATAAATAAAAGTTAAGGGATTGATCTTACCAACTTACGGTACACAAGTTATGGAAGCATATAACCTAAAGGGGAATTATACCATGATCCAATGGAGTGTGGTAGAGGAGACTCTCTAGGGCATCCACCACATGTCAACGATGCATTATAGTATAACCTAAAGGGGAAATATTTAATGATCCAGAACATTAATCCAGGTATGATTAATCCTTATCCTCCACCATTGGGAATGGATGGTAGATGCCCCTCTAGAGTACCACTCGCTTATAGTACACTTAATATGTCCCAATCAAGGTTTCAAAAAAAGCTAGGCGGCCCTGAGGCGGCTGGCCTAGTGCCCAAAACTTCAGGCGCCCTGTAGTACAAATTCTTTAAATATATACATATATGTGTTGTCCAAACGCACATATATATGCATATATTTGCGTCAATTTTGTAGTTTATTGCATTTGAAAATATTGTAACATACTTTTTTATATATAAACATATGACATACGGCGAGATGAGAATAAACTTGTTCAAAAATTCAAAATTCAAACCATACACAATGTACAAAAAATTAAATGTCTAATTGGTTATCTATTAGTAATGGGTGCGGTTTGTATAGAGCCTAGGCTCTAAACAATCAAATTAGAGCCTACCTTCAAATAGTGTCGAGAAATGTGGTTTTACCACTGGAAAACTGTGATAGCCTTAAAATACATTTTTATATTTATTTATAAAGTTCAAAGCTTCAAAAATAGGGTAGATCAACATATCTATGAAAATTTGAAAATCTTGAAAATAGATGGTCTAAAAATGCATTACAAAATACACTTTTTCCAAAACTTGAAATCCATTTTTTTCTCATGTCCATACATCTTGATGTGGAGATGATCAATTTGAAGATATGTGGGCATCAAAACAACCTCTTCTAGTAAACCTTTTGAGGTAGGATCAAAGTTGATTGTTTAGAGCCTCGGCTCTATATAAACTTTTCCCATTAGTAATTGTCTCCAACTCTCCATATGAGAAAATAATTCCAATGAGAAAAAAGTAATTTTAGAAGCTTCTTCAAACCACAAAAAATACTTTTGATTCTCAGAAATAGGTATAGCTAAGAGATTGAGGGCTTATGGAAGCGTTCTTTTAACTTTGGGCTTGAAAATAACCCGCATAACCTATTTAAACCTTTTCGGGGGTCGAAATTGCCCCATTTGCCCTTTTGGGCATATTTAAAAATTGAAAAAAGGCCCACATCCCTGGGCACTGGGTGCCCACCTGCCCAGGTACAGCTGCCCAGAATGGGGCGCCCAGGTCTAGGCATGCGGCTAGAGGTGTCTTGGGTGCCTAGGCGACAGGAGGACCTCCCTTTTTAGAACATTGGTCCCAATTTCTAATATTGAGAGTCTTTCATGCTTCAAGTAGTATATTGTATGTATACTACATGTCATCTCACATTTGTTCTCACCATTTTAGAATTGGAATCAGGCTGTAACTCGGCAGGGCTTCGAACCCTATTCCCTCAGTCCAACTCAGGCAAGTCAGAATCATACCAGGCCATAATTAGCAAAAACATTTATAAAAAATGAAAACCTGGAGACATGCAATTCTGGGGTTTATTGGCCTAGAAGTGCCACCCTCCAAATCTGGTTTGACTCGGGCAATTCCCGAATCGTGTACGGATTTTTTAAACATTGGTTCTCAGTGACAAGAGGAGATGAACCAATGCTCCACCATCGTCCACGCAAGTGGAGACTCATCATTGTGACAGACAGTGGAGATTCATGTCCAATGAAAAACAGTACACTCCATGTATAGTGTGCAATCCATTCCAGAAAAATAGTATATTTTCCATGTTGAGTGAAAATATATGAACATAAATCCAATGAAAAACAGTCCACTCCATGTATCTATTTAGTTTTCTGGGTGACTCATGGGATGCTTCCGCTATTTTCTATTAACACAAGTCATATCCGTAAATAAAAGATCGATGCAACTTCTGTTTACCTTATTATAGATTGACAGAACTAATAGAGAGCCCTTGTCACTCTTAAGTTGCTAATTCTTAACATTAGCACAGGAACATGCCATGATTGTATCTTGCAGGCATTTATATCATTAGCTAGTTACTACTTAAACAATGCAATTGGTTTATGTGGCTCTATAACGCAATGTCCAGATAGGGATCCTCCTATACGCAGCAACTAATTGGAGAAAAGCTCAGTCGTACATGCCTGATAATTGCCTTAGTGAGCCCAATCACCACAGGTGAATTGAATGCGCTACAAATTCAAGTACAGGTCCCTCTTTTATAATTATCACATGCACATATGACTATTTTAAGCCAGTGTTTCAACAATCACAATCGGGCTCTGAATCAGCAGGGCCAAGTCTCATTTCCCCAGCTAAGCCAGACCAAGTAATATTTAACCAAAATAATAATAATAATTTTGGTCCAACTCAGATGATTCCGAGGTTTCTCGTCCTGTTAAGCATGAAGATGGGGTGATCCTCAGATGATTCCCAATCTGGTCCAACTCGGATGATTCCCAAGTTGGACATGCGATTTTTGACACATTATTGTCAGAATTCTAAGATGGTCAACAATCTCTAGGAAAGCTACCGAAACTTTGACGAAAGGAAAGATGATTACTAAACTAATCTAAAGGTTTTCACCATATGGGTTAAAGGAAAGAGAACTTTTTGCTACAGATCATGACAAAACAAAAGTTTACTACACTTAAAACAGTTACAGTAAAATGAATACCTCTAACAATTACTTCAAGCTAAAAATTCATTAATAAGAACTGCTCCTAGCAGTTCAGTAAAAAAATAACCATGGGACAATTGGGTAAGTAATTTAACAGTTAATGCAGATATACTTAGTTTAAGGTAGTTGAGCCCATTTTCTAATTGTACTCCTCAAAAAAAGAAAAAAAGATATGGATAGGTTAGTCATTTTGTTCCATGATGTATTTAAGTACACCTATCTCTTAAATTTCCTTTCACCATCTTACATATTATTCTATTATTCCGATCACGCCCTATCCAGTGACAACCATATTTCACTAAAACTCTCATGGAAGTCACACTTCTTGACAAATTATGTCTTAATGTTGTTTACATGCACCCAAAGGCATTTTATATCCATAGAGATCTGTACGTTATCAGTCACAACCTTATTCAGTAAATACATTTGTCCACCCTTATCCCACTCTCTCTAATCCTCAAAAGCGCTATCCTAAAAAAATTTATCAAATGAAATTTGGGCCCCTCACTAAGTGAATCTCAAAATTACTCTTCTACATCACCAAAACAAGCCAACCACTAGGGCATTCTCTCCCAATTTATTTGCTCAATGGACGTCATTGATATGTTACCCTACTTTCTGATGCGTGCTTTTAGTCCGAGTTTCTTGTCAGCTACCATTGAGCTAAACACATTCAATCTATTAATCAAAGAATGTTAAACCTCTAAGCTATATCTTGATGAATCTCTGGACATCCCTGCTAATTTTTTTGAGCAACACACTATCTTTCCCAAGGACAAAAATTGTGGCCCTTAGTCCTAACGGGGCATACAGCAAAAACACCTCCATCCATTGCCGAATGTATTTTATACATGCCCCAAGGGTATCATTTGTCTTTTACGATCATAACATGTACAGAAATCACAGACCTATTCAATAATGGAAATATTCTCTTTGACAAATGTTCAAAAGATTCAGAAATATAGAGATCCAAAGCATTCTGAGCTTCTAGGTTCCTACTTATATACTCACATGTGAGCAAACAAGCACAGTAACAAATCAAATATGCAAGTTTGAAAATGGGTGATAAGCAGAGAGAAGAATAGCAACAGTAAATGATGGTGTAAAGAGAAGACAAGTGGGCATCCATTGCGTCATATCATAAAACAATAGGTGGTTCAAAACATTTACCTCCATCATGCCAGTGTGGACAGCTGAAACCATTAGGGGTTGAAATGGTAGAAGGAAAGCAGAGGCAGCCATTAGCAACTTTGGATTCTCATTCCTCAACGCTCTAGAGAGACACTGCAGAAACGGTTCAGTTCAAAAGACATCAAGGTCAAAGACATTATTCATCACTAAAATAAACTATTAGGAGTAGCGTTTAGAAACGAGAGTAATTGGCATATGCAACTACTGCAAAACATAGTTTCAACATTAACAAAGTTAAAGAAGACATGTACAAGCTAATTGAGTTCCCAGACAAATTATTTATAGTAGTGAGGCAATAAACTTATCAACAATTCAGTAAATGATTATATCTAATAGGTTTCCAATTTCAAGCACGAATATGGCGTATGACCACTATGAACTTCGAACACATCTAAGTCTTTTCCTCCAAAATCATGTCTCGAATTATTTTTGGAATTTGGAGCAAGTATTAGGATGAAAAAGGTAACTAGTAGAGTCTTTCAAAAGCTCACAAACACATCATAGATAATCCAAACAAAATATGGTCCCTATCTTCCAAACTTTAGAGAAGATGAAGGTAATACCCACAACAAACAAAATATGGTCCCTATTTTCCAAATTTAGAGAAGAAATGGAGGCAATACCCACAATAAACTAAAGAAATAGAACCCTTAAATGATAATCAACTTCAAAACCAATCAATGATGCGATATGCATCTCTCCCATGGCCCTCTTACTTCCAAGAAGTGATAGAAAAAATTCTAGCACCATGATAGAAGCCTCCCTACATTTGCGTGATGGTTGACATTTGCATTGACTCACTTGAGTACTAGTGAAATCCATGACTCAAAGGTACATTGGAATGGGACATTTGTTTTAGCCGGATATTACTCTAAAGGGAGATGATAGTATACATACAAAGTTTTCAGTTAAAATCCAAATGACACTAGGAAAGAAATAAGTATCTAGTTCCTTTAACATATAGGACCCAAGCACAGAGCAGTATC
This sequence comes from Amborella trichopoda, assembly GCF_000471905.2. Next base: position 1,716,722 of record NW_006494904.1, read on the forward strand.
TTCTTGGTGAAATACAACAACAATTAAATATTGCTTCCTCGATATTAAAGATGACACCCACCTTTGTAATTTTAGAAAAATGAATAACACCCTCCTAAAGTTCTATTCTAGTGTATTATAGGCTCATTATTTCCCATAAATTATTTCAACTTATGAGATTATATGAATTTGTAGTTTAAATTATAGTACAAAACGTTGCATCATCTCATCTAAAATGTTTGAACAACATTAACTAAAGCAACAGAAAAAATTAATGACTTATTTAGAGATGACAAAATTCTTCTTCCCATCAAAATGCTTCAGATCTTTTAGGTTATAGCTCCCGAGAATACCCATAACTTCCAAAAAAAAATCCATCCTCAATTCATGTTTTAAATTTATGCAGTTCATCTTTAAGCAGAAACAACTGACTGTAGCATATCCTTTTTATCTTGAATTGTTACACCTTTACTTCTAATTGAAATTTATCAACCCAAAATAGGAAGTTCTGACATAAATGGTAGGATGGAACTGATATTTTCCAAATTATACATTATAGTATCATTTTTTTTTTCTTGAATTGTTACACCTTTACTTCTAATTGAAATTTATCAACCCAAAAGAGGAAGTTCTGACATAAATGGTAGGATGGAACTGATATTTTCCGAACTAGACATTATGGTATCATTTTCAAAGGTCTCATTCAAAAGGAAAATGTAATACCAACTTCATAAAAGGCATCTAGATGATGAAATTACTAAAGGATATCATTAATTATAGAATGAAATTACTGAAGGAGATCATCTAATGAATTTTGACGTTGTATAGTTTACTTACAACTGTTGCTGTGGCTATCATTGTATAGTCGGCCCATCTGAGATATTTCCTTATTTCTCCCCTTGAGGTGTGATACAAACTAGATGCAATACCAACTCCAATCAACGAATTTGCATAGAGGGAGGTATTCAAACTCTTCCTGCACTCTCATACAGGACATGGTTCAGCCACTACAGGAAAGGAAGAGTAAATTATAAATTTACAATCATATGAGCAGTAAAAGTAGTACAGTGGGTCATCAGCATCCATAGAAATGATGGTAGGTGACAAAGTGAGAGGGGCCCACCATTGGGCCACTGCATTGTTCTAGTGGGCCCCACTCAGTCAATCACCTTCTACAATTTAAATGCTGATGACCCAGTTGAGAGTGGTTTTACATGAACATAGATGCATAATGGCAAAAGGACCAATGGTTATTACGGAAAAAACCTCACCGTGGAGCCTGGATACCAAGAGCAATGAAAGGTAAGGATGTTATAACATTGGCAATTGTTTCCTGCATACTTTGATCGCCTGGGAGATAAAAACCATGTCATTTACAATAGCAACCAAGGAACTAGTTCAACAATTATAATAACTACCTGATATATATTATAATTATTTATAGGGAAATTTGTCAAAATACACATAAGAGGATAAGAAATCAACTATTTAACATTTTACCCGTACCTTTTGATTTAATTTCAAGACAACCATCAAAATACACATGACCATGAAATGGAATGGTTGAAAAAGGGTAAACTATTAAATTGTTGAAAAGTGTACTTCAATAATTTCCCTTATTTATAATTGGTGAAGACTATGCTAACTTCTGGTATCCAATACCTTGAAGATTGCAATGAATTGCTCTTAGGCACGATGGTCTCTGCTGCCATATTCTTCTGGAAATAAAATGCAGTCAGAAAATTATAACTGGAGAACAGAACCAGAGTAAATAAATGCAATATTTTACACAAGGCTTTGCACATTATGAGTCAGCATAAGAGACATCCATGCTAGGTATAGTTACATCAAATTCTCGAGCAAACATTATTTTCCTAATGAGAAAAACCAAGGTTCAGCTTATACATAAAAAGAAAAAGACAAAGGTCTCTTTATGAAGACAACAAACTTACTGCATTAATAGTCTCTGGTTTGAACCAGAAGCCTCAAGATCCAAACTGGTTGAAGAACAGATATCCCCACTTTGAGGGATCATTTCGGCCGCAAATGGAAAACGGGGTAAAAGATGAACTCCATGGACCCCCTTTAATGCTGTAGGTTGCTCAGATGTTTGTTGAGGACCCATAAAAATGATGAACTATTTATAACAAATTCCTATAGAGTGGTTGCAAGCAAAATCTTTTATAATACTCAGTGAAAGAGCGGAGATGCTTGCAACCAGATCTACAGTTATATCACCTGGAAAAGGAAATGTGGGACCATTAGCATCAGAATGTTATCAGAATTTAAGAAAATATGCTGAAAATAATCTTCAACCACAAGAAATTGCAACAATGAAAGCCCCAGATGTGGATATGGGCAGGATTTTCTGTACATATCAGCCAGAAATATTTCAAAGGCAGAAGAGGATAATTTTCATTGCGTATCTGTTAGAACATGAGAAGAATAAGAGAAGGAACCAAAGAAAAATACTTAAGATTTAATAATAGTAAAAATATAAAAGAAAAAATACTTTCAACTGAAAAAGATGATATATGCATATGCAGCTAAAAGAAGGAACCGGTCATAAAAGTAACAGTTGTAAATTTCGAGAAGCCTCTTTGGTATTGCTCCAGAATAATGAACAGAAGAGTAAATATTAGTGGAAGGGAAAGATGAACCCTTCAAAGTTGAAGCATAGGCCCCTTCATTAAGGTGCTTGCCTATATATCCTTGTCTTTCACTTAACAGATACTTCCACAGAGGACTTCGCTACTTCTTTCCTCTAGGTAAGACATTAGACCACTGCTCCTTGGTCTGATTCTAGAAACCGCATTTGCATAGCTCCATGGGGGTAATGTGTACGGCCCCTCCAATACCCTCTAAGATGGAAAACTCCTTTGGCAACTAGTTTCATGTTCAATTTACACAATACAAATGTCGCAAAGATTCATAGACCTAAGAAACTCACATATCTATAACAATAGAATATAATAATCTTATTGAAATATTTTTATAATTCGCATTAAGAGTTAAAAATCATTATTGAACCTTTGAAAACACATACGACTACACATGCATATGATTCCATCTGTTGACTAAGTACGTACAAATGCTTTCAACTGAGAAATACTATATGCATATGGCGCTAAAAAAAGGAGCAAGCCATAAAAGTAATAGCTGAAAACTTCAAGAACCCGTCCTGACTAAGGCTCCTGAAAAATGAAAAAGAAAAAGAAAAGAGAGAAAGAAAATGAGCAGAAGGGAAAAGGCGAACCATTTAAAGTTGAAGCATAGGCCTTTCATTAAGGTGAGTGCTTATATGCCTATGTCTTTCACTTAACAGTTACGTTCACCGAGAGGCTCACTTCTTGTTTTCTCCAAATAAAAAGCTAGCCAAGTATTCCTTTTCTCCCCCATTTAGTTGGTATACAATCCTAGAATGAATATCTGCATGTCTCCATGAGGGTATCTATACACCCCCTACAATACCCTCCTCAATGAAACACTCCTTTAGCTACTAGTTTGGTGTGCTTGTCTATTAACATTACAGTTTCTTATTTTGGAAAATATATGCACAAGCACGGCATTGAGTACAAATGGATGCAAATATTTTAAAAGAAAGAAACTGGGTAATCCAAGGAAATTCAATTTTTATGCCCATACAATTTAATTTAATTTATTTTATTTTATTTTATTTTATTTAACTCAAAGCCACTACTGCTTGCTAAGACTTGTAGAATATGCCCAAACTTTTAATCATTTTAAGTTGACAAAAAAGTTAGAACCCTTTTGAACCTATTGTTGAAAGATTTGGGAATTAACTTCTTATTTACACTAGCCCCTAACAGTTCTTTTCTTAGTACCCATTGACAGGAATCATAGGATACAATTCTCATGCAGCCAACATCTGGGAAATTCTATATTGCTCTTTCCTTGTTCCTATACAGGCCTATTATTTGCAATAAGACTCCAGGGTGTCAAATTTATTCAAGTCCAAAATTGATATCATGCATATACGTGTGTCTAAAATCCAAAACTCAACACTGACCTCATGTATACACCTAGTTTAAAAGTTCTATGCCAGTAATCAATCAATTCCACCATGTAGACACCTAAAATTATTGTAGCATTATGTCATGAAAGAGTTATACACCTTGTTTTACCCTATGTGGATAGACAGCAAGTGAACTAGCTGGAGTTATCACTTCCTGGTTGACTGGTGTCACCCAAATTCGAATTACAGGTTGAACCCTAAAAACATGGAGCATTGTGGAAGAAACCAAATTTCAAATTACAAGTTTTCAGTTCCAACCTGACTCTCTCAACTTATCTATTAACAAAACCAGACATAATGTTCAAGACCATAGAAATTGCGCAAGAATGCCTGCTCCAAAATCGTTTCAGAGTCACGGAAAACATCACATATATAGCCAAACAAACCCAACGGATAGACTTAAGCTGAGATGAATATCCATCTGTTGTTCAAGCAAGACAAGTTGAAATACAAGGAGTCAATCAATTAACAAGCCACCCATTTCTTTAATCGTAATCCAAATCAGAAAAAGAACATTTACGAGAAAGATGGACTAAAGAACTATTTTTTTCCATTGAGGCAAACACTGAGATGTAATGAGCCACACAGATTGAATCGAAGCCATTCATTACAATCCTCCAGAAAAGAAAAACAGAATAATATTAAAACCAAAAGATGAATTTATACAGAAACAAAACTCCAAACTTTCAATTACCCAAAAAACAAAAATCCAAATTTTCAAGAAAATATTGAAAAAAAGGGCTTCTCTCTTGGAAAACAAACCAGAATAACCAAATGCATGGCCAAAATGATTAATAACGAATCAAAATACATATTAACTAACTAAACATAAGCTACAATTGAAGCCATTGCAACACTGCTTCAACCCATTGAACCAGATTCAAAAAGAACAGAAAGAAAGCAAAAGGAAAGGCAATGCTTCTCAGGCATCAAGAAATTTCAAAATTGAAACAATATATAGATATTTTTGAGAGAGAAAGGGGGACCTGAATGCTACACCGGCGCCCCGAAACAGCGTCGGTCTCTGGAGAATTCATGGGGATAGAGAGAGAGAGGGCGAACGGGTAAGTCTGTTTGCTGTTAAATATGAGAAGGGAAAGGAGGGGTTTATAACTGCGTATGAAGAGGGGTTGTGCACGTGGTTTGGATCTTTGAACTGTAGAGTTCTTTTCTCTCTACGCGAATCTCCCGCATATTCGTGAGTGCACCTGGCATCCAATAATAGTATTTAGCATATTCCCTCTTTTGCACTGCTTTTCCTAAACGCTCTTTTCCCACATTTCAAAGAAATGTTTAAAATGTGTGGAGTAAATAAATTTATATTTTTTAAATAAAGAAAAATTATCACAAATATATTTCAAGTTTTAGATTATTAAAAATAAACCTTAAACTTTTCAAAACTTCATTCATGCTTTTGTTTTATAATTTTTACGTTTTTTTTTTACCCAAAGTAACCTTTACGATAATCTTAAGACTATAAAAACATCAAAGTAAACTCATTATCGTGATAGTCATGGGTGTTTTAATATTTTGAGGTGTCATGGAACTTAAACAACCATAATGATCATTAAGAGGCATCACGGCACTTAAAAAGCCGTGATGGTCATTAATAGTTCTTATGCCCCATGATAAAGATATAATGGCTAAATTAGAACGGTGATAGACCAATAAACCATCGCAATTCTTTAAGTGTCATGATGCTTCAAAACTATCTTTGACTTACGACCCGCCATAACTATTACGGTTTTCAAATGATCATGATGCCTTCATGGTTCTAAGACTACCATGAAAGCTATGTTCGTTTACTCACCGAAAAACAAGTATGGATGAAATTTTGGAAAGTTTGAAATTTAATATTATATGTATTTGTTTATTTAATTTCAAAATACCTATAAAAAACAAATGATCATATATTAAAATAGCATCGAAAGTTAAAAATATTAATACTGTATCTCTCATAAGTATTTTGATAAATTTCATCACCATAGTGCCATGAGGAGCCCCCGATATTTTCGATGCAAAAGTTGAATTGTAGAAGGGGGATGCATGTGGATAAATAATTGGGTCTCCTCATCAAATTTGGATCCTAATCTCAACATGGAACTCTTTCATTAGTATTTAAAAAACTACAATAGAAAATTTGGACTGCAAAGTCAAAATTGCAGCCACACGATATAAAGCTACTAACAAAGAAACCATATGCGCATCATATTATTTTCTATAGGTTTTTATCTATGAAGACGTTTTTATAGTTCCTTGGACTTATATGTAGAAAATGTATCTCCTCTTCATGAATCCATTTTTTTATATGGATTTTAGAACTGGTTTTTTAAGAATAAATGATACCGAACCTGGAGGTCAATATGTAAAAAAATAAATTTTAAATATTAAAAATGATAATATTTGGAAGATCGATTTTTTTTGGAGAGACCTCCAATTTAAAGCCATCTTTTAAGATGGATGGTTGCATTGTGTTCCCGAACACATAAAACACGTTTCCTTTGTTAAATCCAAGTTAAGAGGCGGAGGTTGGAAATATAGCATATCGGCCCTTTATCTTGGGAATTTATTTTTCAATAATGATACAAAAACCATATTATATAGTATATGTGAAATCTCATGTGGTTGATATGAGGCAATGCCATATATTAGGATCCATTTTGGAGCTTTTATAGGATGTTAGAGAGAAAACCCAGTATCACTGAAGGGAAACCCACTGATGTGGCTGGATTCTTTGTAATAATTTTTTTTTATATGTATTATAGATATACAAAATTATTTAATTTCTAAATATCTTTTATTAAATTGTAAGAATGTTTGGATGGAATCATATTGTGTGAGTCATTAGTGCACTAATGACAAGTTTAGCTCATTATATAGGTTAACAATTTGGTAACAACTTGTTAATCTTAATTGGTTGCACTTAAGGGAATTAAGGCAGGAGTTATACTTGGATCTTAACTCCTACAGACCATGAATGTGAAAGTTACAAAAAGATGGTTCTCTATAAATAGAGGTTAACCCCTCAAGTAAAAGTAAGATAGAGAATGATGGAAAATTAGTGAAGGAGATTCACCAAAAGGACTCTCAAGGTAGCCTGTCACCGAATGGCTTGGTCTATAGGTTTTGGTATGAAACCTTAAGTCCCTTGTGTGATTTAAGGACAGATCCGAGTAAGTTGTTTATCGATTTTATATATTTATTTATTAATTTTTATAATTGGGAATAACATCGGACACATGTCAAAAGAATAAAATGTAGAGCATAATCTCCTATCTCTAGAAAAATGATTGCAGATCTATTTGTTACAAAAAGAATTTAAAATAGGGTGCATTTGTATAAGGTGTCAACCTTAAATAATCAAAGTAAGACGCACTGCTAAATTGTACTGAAAGATGCAATTTTGGTGTCGAAATCCATTGTGATTGTCTAAAATCTATTTTTCACTCCTAATTATGTTTTTCTTTACAATAAATTTTCACTCCTAATTATAAAACCTTACGCTCAAATAATGATATGATTGAGCATTTTTATAAAACCTGGAAATCTTGAAAATGAATAGTCCATGTAATACTTACAAGATGTATTATTTTCTCGACTTCAAGTCATTTTCTTCTTCTTCTTTTCACATACTTAGATCTCGAGGTCGAGATGATCAAACAAAGGGTCTTCCAACATTAGAAGATAACTTTTTTTATGTGCACCTTACTTCAATAGTACAAAATTACTTCATATAATTTTTTTCCTTTAAAATATTGTCCTTTAGCCCTCTTGCAACAATGGGTTGGAACAATAGAGTTTCTTCCACAAACAAAACACATAAATCCTCCTTTTTACATACCCCTGACCTAGAAAAGACAAAAAAGATGTAAAGGAGAATGAGAGGCCTTAATACTTATTGCAAATTATCCCTCGTTGCCGACAATTCCATTCTAAAGGGGTAGCTTTTAGTACACCCAAGTTTTAGTTCTATTTGGAAGGTTAGAGAGTTTTGTAACTGAAATTTGAATTTGGGATGTATAGCCACCAATGTTACCATATTTTTTTCTCTTTGATAAAGATATTAGTCTTGAGCTAGACGCTGCTATGTATGTGTGAATCCAAATCATATATGTATTTTTTTTTTCGTATTTTCTCTTTTATTTTGGGTCATTGGATTGCATTTAATCTAATGGTTGTGGTGTTTTGTCTTGTCCCATATTTAAAGGAGTTTTTCCTCTTTATTTTAGTGAGAGAAAAGAGAAGGGAAGGAGAGCTCAAGGTGGGTATTTTTTCTCTGTTTTATTGAGAGAAAAAGTGCTAAAAGAGGGAGATTTTGTTGGGTTCTTGAATTCCTAAAGAGATAAAACTATTGTAAATTGGAGCTTTGAACTTTCATCGAATCAATAAGTAAAGCATTAGAACATCCTCCCGTGGATGTAGGTCACAATTTGTGACTGAATCACGTTAAATCATTGTGTTATGTAATGTGGATGTTGTATTTTCATTTTGTGTTGTTGTTTTGATGTCATATTGTTTATGTTGCTCATTTATGTGATTTTGGATGCATAATAGCTATATATGTGGCATGCTACTGCTGTATTTTTACCACCATAGAACACCACTAGTAACAGAACCTAGGATTTGTGATTTATTGTGTTTGTGGAAAAAGGGGTTTTGTTATTGTTCTTATTCGTTGTATTTTTCTTAAAATATAAAGAGCAATAGAATTGAAAAAATTAAATCAAAGTAATTGACAAATATGAAAGATTATCTTGTCGGGAAAGAACATGATGGGCTTGTGGAAGATTGAGAATGATCTTCTTTGAAAACGTTTGACCGCCACTAGACATTATATTTTACCCTCAATTTTATTTGATATTTGTCAATGTAAAATATCTACAGAGCTTTGACAATCTTTAAAACAATATTTTGAACAACCATCTGGTGCAAATAAAATGCATGTAACAAAAAAATTATTTATTTTTTAAAATGAAAGAAGGTGTAATAATTCGAGTGATGTTAGTGAATTTAATTCAATCTTTAAAAATGAATTTAGATGAAGAAGTTTTATGTTTTCTTTTGCTGAGTTTTTTACCTACAGGTTGAGATACTTTGATTACCACTGTGACAAATAAAATAGGTAACAAGTTTAATTTGCAAAATGGTGTTGCTTCATTATTAATAAAGAGACTAAAAAGGCATCTACATAAATGTTTGTTAAATCAAATCGAGCATTGAAAGCAGGAGATAGAGGAAGAATATAGCATAGAGATCAACCATTTAGATTTAATAGGAGTAAATCTTAGGTAGAGGTAGATCTAAGTCACAGGGCAAAAAGGTTATTTGTTGGTATTGTAAGAAACCTGGTCATACAAAAAAAAATTGTTATGCTTTGGAGAATAATTAGAAGACCAAGAGTAAGGATGGTCATGCCGAAACAAGTAATGTATCTGATGGTGAAGATAGAATCACTTTTAGCGTGGTTGGATTCGATTGGTGAAAAATCAACAAAGGCTTATAACATTCACAGCTATTGTGCATTCATATCCATATAAACAAGCAATGGAGACTACACAATCTTAAAGTAAGAACATAGAATGAAAAATCCAGCAATATGCATTCACAGAGCACACCAATTTAACATTTTTCGATCACAAATCGTGACCTACATCCACAGGAGAATGACACAAGACTTTACTTGCAGATTTGTGAAGCTTACAAGGTAAAATCGAGCTCAAAACAACAATTTCCAACAACCCTTTTTCACTCTAAACAGAGCCCAAAATAAGGCACCAAGAATACCAAAAAATGGGTTCTCTTTGACATTTTCTCTCACTAAAAGAGATAACACATCAAACCCACAATGGGCTCAAGTTTTTGTTCATTTTCTCTCTCTAAATCAAAGAATATAACAGCCCTTAAGAGAAAACTCAATTGCAGCACAATTTCTCTATCTTTTTCTCACTACTTATCTCTCAAAACAGAAGGGTTTTAATCCTTTTTAGTTTTTAAAGTTTCGACAACATCCCACCCGTTGAATTAGATACAATCCAATGGTCCAAAATAAAAGAAAGAGAAAGGAGAAATAAAACAGTCATGTGCGATTGGTCTTCACACATGTAAGAATCTCCTACTTGAAGACAAATTACAAAGCATATGAAATAACCACCAATGCACCACTTTCCATCCACTCGAGGTTACGTCTCCTCCAACCTCGAAAGTTTTCTACACATCGTATTCTTTTCAGTTGAGACAAACTTTGTTAATATATCAATAAGGTTCTTCTCAGTGTGAATCTTGTTTACTTGGAAATCTCTACGCTCGAGGGCCAACCGACTAAAATGGTATCTGACCTCTATATGTTTTATCTTGGAGTAATAAGCTGCATTCTTAACCAGATGAATAACACTCTAATTATCACAAATGCACAACATATTTATCCTTCTTCACCTCAAATTGGTCAAGTAACTTCCTCAACCAAATCATTTTCTCAGTTGCCTCAATCGATGCCATATACTCAGCTTTAATTAATGACAAAGCATCAATATCCTGCAACCTTGACATCCAGCTAACCACACCACCGCCAACATTGAAAATGTATCCAGTGGTAGACCTTCTAATATCATGACATCCTACATAATCTGCATCTACATAACCAACAACTTCCAATGATGAATTTCCAAAATACAAGCATACATTTTGCGTCTCCTTCAATTACCGAAGGATCCACTTAATTGTTTGTCAATATTTCCAACCTGGATTAGACATAAATTTGAAAATAACTCTCATTACATGGACAATATTAGGTCTAGTACAAACCATTGCATACATTAAACCACCCACTGCAGAAGTATATGGAACATTATTCATCTTACTTTTACCTACCTCATTCATTGGACAATCTTTTTTAGACAGCTTAAAATATGCAACTAATGGCGTAGAAACAGGTTTACAGTCAATCATTTTAAAGTGCTTAAGACCTTTAGAAATATACTCAGATTGACTTAACTAAAGCTTACATTGCTTTCTATCTCTATAGATGTGCATGCCCAATATCTGCTTAGCTTGTCCAAGATCTTTGATGGCAAAATGTTTGGACATATTAAGCTTCAAACGTTTGATTTCATTCAGATCATTGTTAACAACAAGCATATCATCAACATAAAGCAACAAAACAGTAAAAGAATCATATGATGAATCCTTAAAGTACACACAATGATCAAAATCATATCTAGAAAAACCTTCACCCAGCATAAAACTATCAAATTTCTTATATCATTGACTAAATGCTTGTTTCAAACTATACAATCCCTTTTTCAACTTGCAAACCATATTAGGATTGGTTTTGTTCTCGAAATCTTCAGGTTGACACATATAAATTTCTTCATCGAAATCATCAAGTAAAAATGCAGTTTTAATATCAAGTTGTTCTAGCTCCAAATTCAAATTATCAACCAAAGATAACACAACTGTAATAGAGCTATTCTCAACAATATGAAAATTTTTTTATTAAAAGCAAAACCTGATATTTGCCCATAACCTTTCACCACAAGTCTGGCATTATATCGTATAAGACTATTTGCCTCCCACTTAATAACATATACCCACCTATTGTTCAACTTGTGTGTAGAGAGAATATGGTGAACAAGATCTTGTTAAGTACATTGTTATACACATAATCACCTCCAAAAAAGCATATCAATATATGCTTAAAATCTCTTCGATGATGCCAAAAGGAAATATTATCCAAAATATAACGTATGTACATCGATATACAAGAATGGTAGTGTTTTATGGGCAACTTGCATTTCCCTAGTTTATAGTTCTCTTCTTGAAGTCCATTATGTTTAGAAAGTAATCGAGTGACATCAGATTCAAATTTTTTTAAGTTGTTGGAAGCAGAGAGTTTGATTATGCAATGTATAGTTTGGTGCTTAAATGTTGCTAGAGGGTTGAGGTACCCTTTTTTTTCTTTTTCCAATTAATAGAAAATAATTTTGGTCAAACAAATATGAGCAAATAATAGAGTTGAAATGGAGTAATGGATGTACCTTCATTTCAATGTTGCATATTTCAATAGCAGTAACTCCTGTCAATTGCTCTACATGTCTATTGAACATTATTACTATTAGAAATGAGCTTTGTTGGTCACGAATGGTGAGTTTTACAATGCACCTAAGTATAAATGTGTTATATGTAATGAGCAATGGTGATCAGAATCAAGTTTTTTTTTTTTTTTTGTATACAAACTGATTTATCTGATTATTGGGAAATTACCATATCACATGACCATGCCCACAATTGGCGGAAACGAACAGCTAACCCATACATCATCACTAAATTCCAAGCAAAAGAAAGACGAAGAAGAAGAAATCTAAACCACCGTGATGAGATTCAGTGTAGAACATCCAATCTCAGGATAAATCACCCAAACGCAGAAGCTGAAATCCAAGCAACATAAACAGTAGATAAAATATGGGGAAAAAAACAGTGGTGTATTTGTCATCTCAACATACATAAATAACGTTTTTCTTATAAACCAAATAAACTACATGAAAAATGAAACATTAAAGCCGTTCTCATTAGATCAATGGAGCCATTGAAGCGCATGAAAGCATAAACATATTGTGAAGGAACAGAGCTCACCAGATTTTGCATCATCTAAGTATTAAACAGGTCGCCTGAAGAAGGGAAGAAAGAAAAATCGTTGAAAACAAAAAGAATCAAAAGCGACTGCATGGGAATCGAATGAAATAAAGTAATGGATATTTGATAGTTAAGTGGTATGGTCATGTGATATGATCATTTCTCAATAAGTGGCATCTTAGAGAGAGAAAGCTACTTCAAAATTAGGGTTATTGAACATGAAATTAGGGCTTAGGACGTTGAAATTTCTGCGAACCTAGAATTAAGTCTTGGCCACCATCTTGATTCATTTCAGCACAATAACCCTAGCCCGTAATTTTAGCAAACAAGGTATCAACCCCTCACGCCTCTAAACCAATTTCTTGAATGCCACGTATTGTCTAAGCCGAGTGGAGTTTTATACAACGAAAAATTACGTACATATCCGTTATAGTTTACGTTATTACAAAATAACCGAATAGTTTATGTTATTACCTATCTGTCTATTTTTTTTATAGCCTAACAATTTTTTAAAAAAATATAAGTTT
>NW_006494904.1:1741816-1752879 GCF_000471905.2 Amborella trichopoda
AATAAGTTTAAGGAAATATTTAATTTTAGAAAGAGAAAGAGAGAGCCTACATCAGCAAGCAGTTAGTAATGTTGATTCCATTAGAAGCCATATAAGATGTCGTATGCTTCACCACTTAACATTTTAATAAGGGTGTGGTTTGCATAGATCCAAGGCTCAAAGTAAAGACGCACTTTCAAATAGTGTCAAGAAATATGATTTCAATATTGAAAATTTTTGTGATAACCTTAAAATATATTTTATTTCTAATTATAAAATTTAAAGCTTCCAAAATAAGGTAGATCAAGCAATTTATGAAACTTTGAAAATCTTGAAAATTGACCGTCCAAAAATATATTATAAGATGCACTATTTTCCAAATTTGAAATCTACTCTTTTTTCATGTCCATACATCTTGAGATCGAGATGATCAATTTGAAGATATTTGAGCATCAAAACAACCTCTTTTACTGAAATTTTTGAGGTACTCCCTAATTTGATTGTTTAGAACCTAACATTTATATTAAATTTCTTCTTTTAATAATGGAAACGGGAAATTATCACAAATATACTTTAATTTTCATCTATTTAGAAAAAAAAACTCTCAACTTTCATAAAAATCGTCCGCACCATTTTTCTTCAATTTTAAGTGTTTGTTTTTTTATCAAAGTAACATTCACGATAGTCGTATTATCGTGAAATACAAGTGACTTTTTAAAACCGTAAAAACTAATCCAAGTACAATAACAACCTTTTAATACATTAATAACTAACCCATGTTATACGGCATTTGAATATCGTAAAAACTAACCCATGTTATATAGTACCATAAAAACTAACCCATGTTATATGATGCCGTAAAAAATAACCCATGTTATACGGCATTTTATGTTATATAGTACTCGAAATGCTGTAAACTCTTTTTTTTTTCTTTTTTATATTTATCTCTTATTGGTTTATCTATTCTTTCTCTCTCTAATTATTTTTAATATTTATCTCTTTTTTCTCTCTCTAATTCGTTTTAATATTTTCTCTTCTTTCTCTCTAATTCTTTTTGTCTTCTTTCTCTCTTCAGAGAAATTTGTATAAGAGCTTATTCTTTTCAATATTTATCTCTTCTTTCTCTCTCCAATTTTTTTTTATTTCTTTTTTCCCTCTCCAAAGAGATTTATATAACGCGTACCTTACCCTCCCGTATAAAAACTCCCTTCAACCCCATACCCTGTGAAAATTAGACAGAGTCAGATTTGTATCGCTTTTGTTGAGTTGATGAACTAAGTAGAGATAAAGAGAGTTAGAGAGAGAAAGTATTTAGAGAGAGAAAGAGGAGATAAAAAAATTAGAGAGCCAAGAAATAGATAAATATTAAAAAAAATTAGAAAGAGAAAGAAAAGATAAAATATAAAAAAGAATTAAAGAGATGAAAGAGATAAATATAAATAGAAGGAGAAAAGGGTTTCCGGCATTTCAAGTAGCGTATAACATGGTTTAATTTTTACGGTACTTAAAATGCCGTATAACATGGGTTAGTTTTTACGTATTTAAAGTGTCGTAATTGTGATGTACTTAATACAACTACCATGTAGGTTATTTTGGTAAAACAAAAGTTCAAAATTGAAGAAAAATGGCGTGGGTGAAGTTTATGAAAGTTGAGGAATTTTTTTTTTTTTTTTTTCTAAGGAGACAAAAATTAAGGTATATTTGTGACAAATTCCCAATAGGAAAGTATCCCGTCCAAATTACAAGGATACGTGGAAGGATGCACAAGCACGGTTTCAGTGGTTGGGATTTCACATGCCATATTTAATAGCCAAAAGTTAGTTTCTTATTTTTTTTAGTTTTTATTTTAAATTTTAAATGAAATATATTTTTGAATTTTTGGTTGGAGTTTTATTTTTATAAATAGAACTAAATAAAACAATTAAAAATAGTTAAAAATATTTTACATAAAAATAATCAAAATACTCTGAAATTTATTTTGGTTGGTATTTTATTTTTATTTATTTCTACATAAAAGTAAAGCCAAAACCAAATTTTATAGAAATATTGTTTTTAAATAACAATTATAAATAAAAAATAAAATTCATTTTTGGCCCTTGAATTGAGCTGGATCAATCTAAACTAGTGGTTTAAAAAACAGATCGGTGCTTCGGATCGGGAACCCCAAAAACCCATTCGGATCAGTGAATTGGCTATCATGATCGGGAATCGGTCGACTCGGTCAAATTAAGCCTTAAATAAAAATCTAAAAAAATCATTAAAATTCATTATAAATGTTGGTTTTTAGGAATCCAATAAGAAATGAGGGTACTACATTATTAACTTTCATTTTTTTCATCAATATACGAATATTGCGATGTTTTTTCCCTGTATAAACTTTTGTTAACCATTAAATTTACATCACATAAAAGAAAAATCATAAAATTTTCATGGATGAAGTATATAATCATACATGAACTACAATAAAGAATGGCTTAAATCGATAAAAAAAAAACAAAAAATGGCCACCAAAATCAATGAGAAAATGGCAATCACTAACTAACTATAATCTTATATATTAAAAGTGAAATTATTGGTTTACATTTTATAATTATTTTACTATACAAATAATAACAAATCCAAAATATCTTATAATATCATCTAATTTAAAGTATATTATTGACAATTGTAAGAATAAATAGTAAATTACATAATTTATAATGCAAATAAATTAATAAATAAAATAAAAGATAGTAAATTACATAATTTATAATGCAAATAAATTAATAAATAAAATATAAAATTAGGTTATCAATGTAGAAATTATTAGAATGTATATCAATTTTCGAAATTACACTTTAATTTTGACAAAAAGTTATTTTTTGTCAAGGTAGTTTTTATTTTTCTGTCGTAACTTTTATTTTTTGTCAAGGTAAATTTTATTTTTTTGTTATGGTAATGTTTATCTTTTTGTCATAACTTTTATTTTTTTGTTAATGTAACTTTTATTTTTTTTGTTAATGTAACTTTTATTTTTTTGACAAATATTTATATTTTGTCAAGGTAATTTTTATTTTATTTTTCATTAAATTTTATTTTTCTGTTAATGTAACTTGTATTTTTTTTGTCATAACTTTTATTTTTTTATCAAGGTAACTTTTATTTATTTTTTGACAAAAAAATAAAAAGATGGTGGAAAAATAATCAATGATTAAATACCACTAAGATATTTTTTATTTGATATTTGGCATCTAATTAATAATAACTAGATGATTATTTTGAGACAAAAAAAAATTGGGTTCTCTAAAATTGGACGCTCAAGCACGTAGTGCATTGGACTTGAAAAACATCTTTTTTAATGTTCATATATGCTCAATAAGTTACATCGCCAAAGTCTTAATAATATAAGCTTAAGATTTGTATGAAGGAACAAATGGCCATTACGCTCCCAAGGGAGCACAATGTCATTACAGAGGAATTTGCACGAACAAAATGCCACCTCGTTGGTACTAGCGTGGTTTAACAATTAAAACTAAAGTGCCACATCGAAGACTTTGGATACTGAATACCACTATAAAAGGTAATCCCAACGTCACTCTTCAGTTGAGCATGGTAAGAAAGTTTATTGTATGTGTACGATGGGGGGTCCACAGAGAGTATTTTGATACTATAGCGCGATACTGTTGGGTTTTACCCTAGACCCTAGTGATTAGGGTGGCGACTATAGCGCGATACTGTTGGTTTTTACCCTAGACCCTAGCGATTAGGGTAGCGATCAGGGTTTAATGTAGCTGCGTGATACTGTTGGGTTTTACCCTAGACCCTAGAGATTAGGGTTTACTGTAGCGCAACGATACTGTTGGGATTTACCCTAGACCCTAGTGATAGAGTTTACTGTAGCGGCACGATACTATTGGGTTTTACCCTAGACCCTAGCGATTTATTAGCGGCACGATACTGTTGGGTTTTACCCTAGACCCTAGCGATTTATTGTTGGGTTTTACCCTAGCAATTAGGGTTATAATATTGGGTTTTACCCTAGCAATTAGGGTTATAATATTGGGTTTTACCCTAGCAATTAGGGTTTACTGTAGTGACACGTGCGGTTTACTGTAGTGAATCGTCGGTTCTAGAACATTTACTGTAGCGACACGTGCGGTTTATTATTGTTGGGTTTTACACTAGACCCTAGCAATAGGGTTTACTGTAGCGGCGCAATACTGTTGGGTTTTACCCTAGACCCTAGTGATTAGAGTTTACTATAGCGACATGTGCGGTTTACTGTTGGGTTTTACCCTAGCGATTAGGGTTTACTGTAGCGACGCATGCAGTTTACTGTAGTGAATCGCCGGTTATAGAGCGTTTACTGTAGTGACACGTGCGGTTTATTGTTGTTGGGTTTTACGCGACACGTGTGGTTTATTGTTGTTGGGTTTTACCCTAGTGATTAGGGTTTACTATAGCGACACATGCGGTTTACTATAGTGAATCGCCGGTTCTTATCTAAAACATGATGATACTATGTATTTCACTTAAATCTGTTCTTATCTAAAACCGGATGGATGATACTATGTATTTCACTGAAATCTGTTTTTATCTCGAACCGAAAGATACCATGTATTTCACTGGAATATATTCTTATCTAGAATCGGATGATACTATGTATTTCACTGGAATCTAAACTATTAAAGGTGCACCTTTTAAGCAGCCATAGCATGTGGACACAATACCTTTTAATAATTTGGCGAAGACGTCATGATAATCTTGGATACTCGAGATAGTTTCAATCCTAGTTGTAGTTGGGGCTTGACTGTGGGACGTTACTTTGAGGCTCTTGCCCTCTCCCCCCAATCATCGGTGCCCTAACTCTATTTCCCATTTTATATGGAGCCAATGCTCTAAACAATCAAATTAGAGCCCACCGCTAAATAGTGTCGAGAAATGTGATTTCAATATTGAGAATATTTGATTAGCCTTAAAATATATTTTATCTTTAATTATAAAATTTAAAGCTTAAAAAATAGTATAGATCAAACAGATCTATGAAAACTTGAATAACTTAAAAATTGATGGTCCAAAAATATATTACAAGATGCACTATTTTCAAAACTTGAAATCCATTTTTTTCTCAAATCCACGCATCTTGATGTTGAGATGTTCAATTTGATGATATTTGGGCATCAAAATAACCTCTTCTAGTGAAATTTTTGAGGTACGCTCTAATTTGATTGTTTAGAGCTTAGGTTCTATGTAAATCTCTCCCTTTGTGTATCTTCTAAGTTTTCAATAGTGTTGAAAAAGATACGGGCACTAGCACACACATAAAAGAGAAATGATACTATGAGACCTTCCCACACCCATTTGGGTAGGACCTCAAAAGATCACCGTTAAATTTTTATGTAGATCTTTAAAAAAGTTATGACATGGGACAAAAGAGAAATGACACTATGAGACCCTCCCACACCCATGTGAGTAGGACCCCATGGATCACCATTAAATTTTGACATAGATCTCTAGATACGGGTACTAGCACAAAAAAAAAAAATGACATTATGAGACCTTCCCACACCCATCTGAGTAGGATCACCATTAAATTCTGACACAGATCTTTAAAAAAATTATTACATGGGTGTGGGACTTGGATGAATGGATTTTCTAGAGATCTGTGTCATGATATGAGTGTGAGACTTAGATGAATGGATTTTCTAAAAATCTATGTCAAAATTTAATGGTGATCTTTTAAGATCCTACTCACATGAGTCTCGAAAGGTCTCATAATATCATTACTCCTAGCAAAATATTTAAACTAGATAATAGATAGAAGATTACCCAACTTGCACACGATAAAAGATAAAATAGTGTTGTATGAGACGATTTCTCATATGAATACCATGACAAGGTCAATCGTCGCTCATCATCCCTGTTAAGCGTTAGTTTAGTATAGCAAGAACCCTCAAGGTAAATGTGTAATCATGAGTATCAGTTTCTAAAATGGTTGGACAGTTTGAGATAGCTTGTCAAGGTTTGTATTATAATTCTTCGAAAACTCCAGATGTATAATATGCTTACATGAGGAATAAGAATAGGGGTGGCAATCGGATCAGGTCGCCCTGCCGACTCAGTGGATTGACTCAAAATGCGAACAAGTCTAGTTTTGGGTGTTGGACCCATCAGGTCAAGCCAGTCTGGACCTATCAAGTCCAGGTCGAATCCGACTAGAACCAATTTAATATCAAAAATATACATCTATAATATATATATATATATAATTTCTAGACTCGGAACCCAACCAAAGCTGATTTCATAGAAGAAAACATTTCAAAGCTTAGCCCCACCATTATCGTCTATACAACTCTAAAATCTAATTGTCGTAGCCTGTACAGGACGGTTTGACCTCCCTAAACTAATCTCTCAATGACGAAGGGCGCAGATGGATTGGGGCCATTGAGATTTCGCTATGCCATTGTGTTATATAAAACTCCGTTGCCTGTACAGTACGGTTTGACCTCCGTAGACTAATCTCTCAATAACGAAGGGCGTGATATGGGGCCATTGAGATTTCGCTACATCATTGTGTTATATAAAACTCCATTGCCTGTACAGTACGGTTTGACCCCCCTACACTAATCACTCAATGACGAAGGGCGTTGAGATTTAGCTACATCATTGCGTTATATAGAACTCATGGGATTGCATCAAGGAGGTGATACCATTTCACAAAAGAGGTCACAAACAGACCAAGCCATTTGATATAAAATCAAATTGACGAGGTGTCATTTCTTTGCAAAAAGTTAGAGAAAAATTCTTCAACTTTGAGCGCGGTATTTTGTACACAACTTTGAGCACAGTATTTAGTCACCACGTCGTGGTTTCCATTCTTACTGATATCACCCCATGAACACCTTCAAAAATTAACTCCTAAATTAGTTGAAAAAAGTAGCTAGGAATATGAATTTCCCACTTAATTACCCAAAAAAATGGGTAGGGCCCTGTTTGCGATAGATTTTATTTACCGAATATGTTTCTCATGGTTTTGAGCTTCATATTTCACCAATTGCCTTAAGATCCAGAATGTACTATACTTAACTGGTTAACATGGATTAAGGGGAAAAGATCACTAAAGTTAGGGATTATTTACAATGAGACTCATATATTCCGTACGCCAAAGAGGTCAAAATACCTCAAGCTGGCGGATTTAAAATCAAATAGTCGGTTTATGTCATTTTTTGCACAAAGTTTGAGGATAATCTTTTTGGACATCGAACATGGCAAGGGTACATCCCTAGACCTCTAGGTTTACATCTAAGTTAGGAGTGATGGTGGGCTTCTTTGTGCTAAAAGTAAATAATTTTAGGAAAAATATATAATGAGACCATTTATACAAAGGTAAATGGTCTCATTGTAAACAATCTCATAATCTTATGGCATACTGTCAACCAATTTTTTCAGTGATGGCAATTAGGTTGACCCTGTCCTAGTCTAGGACTGGCATCCCTATTAGGTCAAGTCGGGTTTAAGTGGAAGCAATCCTCCCCCGTGTGTATATATATATATATATATATATATATATATATATGAACATAAATATATATACTAACATATATACAAACTTTTTCTGTTTTTTTTTTCAAGTTTTTAGACCCGGGTCTGGGTCCAAATGACTTGAATCGACCCGGGTTTGGGTCCAAGTCACTTGAAACCAACCTAAGTTTAGGTTCGAGTGGAACTTAGTTGGGTCAGGGTTGACCCAAACCCGACACGACCTATTACCACCCCTAACTTTTCCCATATTATAATCTCACTCTATTAAATTAGGGACTCTAGGGGATGGGGTTGGGGCATTGGTGGCTACGAGAGCTGATGCGTTAATAAAAAAATGCTACCCTCCATTCCCATCGTTAACTTATCAAAAGATGGGAAAAAACAAGAAAATGAATAAGAAAATTAGGGCCTTGGGATTAATTTGGATGTTTGACCTTGCTAAACTAATTTTATGATGTTAGGAAGATATAATTTTTTTCGAGAGAATCTACACTCTCTCAATGGAGTTCACCCAACAGATTTCTTCACAAGATCAATACCAATTTCTTATTCCCTCTATCAATGGAGTTTACCCAATAGATTTCTTCACAAGATCAACACCAATTTCTTACTTCTCAAAACAATTTTTGTTTTTTTTTACAATGTACAGAGGCTTCTATTGATAAATTGTTGCAAGCAAAGGAAATTACAATGTTGGAATTAGGGGAACAGAAATAGAAAAGGAGGAAAGAGAAACGCCGAGCTGCAGTTAGCAAATATCATTTGCGTCTTAATAAACATGAAAAAAAAAGAAACCCTATGGCCAAGTGAAACACAAATATCAAGGATCTTCAGCCAGAAGACATGAAGGGATCAAGGGATTCTTTGCTCATGATTACTCCATTTGATAGCATTTAGAGAGTCTCATTCAATCAAAATAATGCCCTGAATATCTCTGCTAACAATGATTTGCAAACTTCTCTCTCCTAGAACCACATGACCCAGCATAAGAGAAGATAGTGGCAGCCTCATGATCTCTAAAAAGACCACCTACTCTAGTTTGCCCATGATTTTCCAAACAACTTCCATCAAAATTTAATTTATAAGCACCTTCAAGAGGAGGGGTCCATGTGAAAGATAGGCAGTACTTTGGAACATAAGAGAAGGCTAAAGGTCTACAAAATTTTATCTTTAATGCTAACTAGATTCAAAGACCTCAATTCAAAAGTGCCTATGTTCAGCTCTAGCCAGATCTACCATAAAATAGTACTTCTGAAGATATTCCAAGAACTATCTTTTTACAATTTAAAAATGGCCTATCCATATGAAGATTAAGGTTTTTCGATTGCAAGAAAAATGCCTATAGATAATCTTCGAAAGAGGCGCAAAATCATTCCTAATATATGTCTCGTGTGCAAGAACGATGAAAAAAATTGTTGCCACATTTTTTTGCATTGTTCCTATGCTGATGATATTTGGAAGTAAGCTTTCAGTCTTTTGGAACTCTCTTTACAAAGATGAACATCCTTCCCTCTTAATACAACTAAAAGGTGGAATAAAATAAAAAAGAAAACACAAAGAAACTCTTTCTCGATCTTTCTCTGGATCACGTTAATCTCTCGCCTCCCCCTCTCACTTTTTCTAAATCATGTATTCTCTCCAAAGAGTTTGGTAAATATTCCCTTGGATAACCCAGATGGGAAGAAGATTATCCTATTAAAAAAAAAGACAGCCCAAAAGGAAAAAAAGGCGAACCTCTTAAATTCTTAAAAGAAAAAACATAAAAAATCAAAATCAAAATTTTGAAAAATCCAATTTCTTTTTAAAGAAAAATACCAAAAAACCCCAAGACTAGACTTTCTATGCAACTTACCCCCAACCTATCTTTTTCTCCAACTTTTTTTCCCCAAAATACACTTTTTATGAAAATATCCTGCCAACCAAAAATAAAAATAAAAATACCTAAACTACCATCTCTTACTTTTACCTTACCGACGCCTCTCTCTCCTCTATCCCACCAAAATAGGGCTTCGACACTATATAAGTGCAGTCCAGCAATAAAACACTTTGGAGTCACAGGGTTCTGACACTGTGTAAGTACGTATGGCAGTAGAATACTCTGGAGTCACAGGGCTGTGGCACTGTGTCAATAAAAGTTTGGAGTCATAGGGCTTCGGCAGTTGTAAAGGGCAGTCCATCGGTAGATACTTCAGGAGTTATAGGGCTTCGGCATTGTGTAAGTGCAGTTGGCAGTGAAATTTTTAGAGTTACAACGATCTAGCAGTTGCAAAGGGCGGTCCAGCCGTATATATTACTGGATTCTAGCGCTCCAGCACTATGTAAAGGGCAATCTGGTACTTAGTTTCGGTCTGGTAGTTGTCTTAGGGCGGTCTGACACTTAGGTTTATGGAATAATGGGTCTGGCAAAGCGATGGCGTGCTCCACCAATGTGCTACTGAGGTCCGAAAGTCAATGTCAAATCTAGTCAAAATGATTTTTGTGTACGTGAAAGGCATTTCCATCTAAAAAAAATGAACTTTTTCTCTTACGGAGTGTTTGCATAAAAAGTTTGTTTTGGGGAAAAAAATGAGAAAAATTGGCGTAAGTTGCATAGAGAGTGTGGTCTTGGGGTTTTTTGTAATTTTCCCTTCTTTTAATTCGCATCATCTTTGATATCGAGGATGGTGGATATTGATATGTGCCATTGATTTACAAAACAGATTGGTGACTAAGATCGGGCATCGCAAAAATTATTCTGATCCGGTAAACTGGCGATTCGGATAGCCGTTTTATAGTACGAAAAAAATAGCGAACTTGCAAAAAAATAATTGCAAAAATAGTGAACCGGCAAAAAATTGGTCCGGATGGGTGAATCAACGTTTTCACTATAGCAAAACGGTGTTTTACGGTAGTAAATCACTGATTCTCTTCTAGACCTAGATGATTTATTATATATTGACATAATCAGCACGGGGTGATCGATTTTCGAATATGACTGGGCAACTCCCTGCCATCCTAGCATTTTTAAATCATTGGTATGTACAAAACCTACACTACATGAATCTTATTGATATGTATAGAACCTAGTTAGAGAGAGTAAGAGAGAGGGTGAAATGGAACCTTTTTTTTCTTTTGATTCCTCTCTAGTATAATGCCCCAGCATTGTGCTTTTGTGAAAAAGAGAGAGATTTACTCTAGAGAGAGAGAATATGTTTATGTGCGAGTGTATGGTGGTGTGTTATATTATTCTCAATTGAGAAAACCAATTCTTTACAACGTTTATTTTCTTTTTCTAGAGAGAAATTCATGAAAAATACCAGGAAAATCATGGGTAAAAGTAAACATGAAGGAATGAAATTTGCAATGTAAGGTAGAACTAAGTTTCCGATATGGAATATGCAGTAGAGAGAGAGAGAGAGAGAGAGAGAGAGAGAGAGAGAGAGAGAGAGAGAGAGAGAGAGAGAGAGAGAGAGAGAGAGAGAGAGAGAGAGTAGAGTAGTAGTAGTAGTAGTAGTAGTAGTAGTAGTAGTAGTAGTAGTAGTAGTAGTAGTAGTAGTAGTAGTAGTAGTAGTAGTACGTAGTAG
>NW_006494904.1:1752899-1774058 GCF_000471905.2 Amborella trichopoda
GAGAGAGAGAGAGAGCATTTTATGCTTTTGGTGATATTTTTGGCAGACCATCCATAGCTAATAATTGTGCGACTGAGAAACGATAGATTGAGTAAATATTATCTAGAGCATATTAATTTGAGATAAGAAGGGGAATATTATAGGAATTGCCTCAATTGAATTTAAATCAAAACCAGTTATGCATCATAGAGAGAGAGAAGAGTGGGGAAGATTTTGAGCACAATTTGGGGAATATTTTGAAGGGGTTTGCCAAATGTGGAAGGATTCTGCATAAGGGTCATGCTGATGGTTGCCATGTCTCAGACGTGGTAGGAGAGAGAAACAAAAGCAAAACAGAAAGGGGTGAGATAACATGTTATTGGGTCTTTTGAAGGCATCATCAAGGGTTTCTTGGTGAGGCATTAATAGGTTGGTGTTGGGCGTGAGTCGTAGAGAGAGAGAGGAAAAGATATTTCTAGCTCTAGCTGGTATGTGGCTTTAATAAGAGTAAGAAAGTTGAGTGTTAGAGAGAACGGGTAGGCTTGGGGTTCTGCAAGTGAGAGAAGCTTGCTTAAGGAAGAAGAACGTGAGAAGAAAGTTGAATAAAGGGAGAAAGATGGGGTGATGGAGTGTGTTGGAATGAATGAGTAAGAGAGAGAGAGGGTTGGGAAGATGGTACATATCACAAGAGGGTAAGAGGTAATGCGTTGGAGGGTTGGGGAGGAAAGAAGAGCCAAGTATATGCTGAAATGCCTGTGTAGAGATAAGTGATATGTGTTAGAGCATCTTAAGGAGCCTTGAGTTCGGGAGGTCCCTCCTATGTTTAGATCCTTAGAACATCTACTAGTTCTCCATTTCATAGGAATCCATCAGTCTTAGTTAGGGATGACGTGATTGTAGAAAGAGAGAAAAGGATTCAAGCATCGGTGATTGTTACATTCAAAGAACAGTTTCGTAATATAGATGCATTTAAACGATGGGTGGACAAAACATCGACAAAAATCCCAAGCTTGTGCAGATCTATCTCAGGTAGAAGGTTTATCTGTTTTCTTAGAACACGAGAGAAGGCTAGTAAAGTAACAAATCAGAAGTTTTAAAGATTCCAAGGATGTGATTTGGTGCCAGAGAAGTGGATCACTGCTCTAGAGCCCTCCCTAATTAAGCCTCGATCTGCTTGGTTTTCTATATCAGGTATTCCTATTATAGCCTGGTCCACATAAGTCTTTAAAAAAATTACATATTTGTGCGGTCGATTAATTAAAATTGATTGGAATAAGACTTCTTATCATTCCCTGATTTTAGATTGAAGGATTGAACTTTCCAAGTCAGGGAATCCTAAAGTTAGGCGAGTTTTGACTTCATAATTTCATTTAAAGAAGTTTAACATTATTGATGGAAAAATTCTCGAGGTAAATGAAGCTCACACTTCTAGGAAAGAACCAGTACAGGTGCTTAGGATCAATGATGGCCCATACCAGGTAGGTTCATCAAGTTCGAAGTGCAACAATGGTGTCTTGGGGAAAGGGAAACACAATCATCGGCAAAGATCAAGGGCCTCCTCGATCATAGTCGTCGAATCAAAGGTAATTATGGGGGAAAACGGATAGCCCAAAAATGGATTGTAAAGTATGATGGAAATGTCAAATGTCAAACATCCCACCTTGACAATTGCACCTAAAATTTGCCATAATGCATTTGAGCCTCTTGGGAAGCTTTCACAACCAATTGAAGGTATGTGTAATGACATTTTTCCTAAAGTCTTTTTCATTCTGAACAAGTCGCCACCTTTTCAATTTCCCAAAGTACTTGTTCATAGCCAAATGTCTTATCCAGAAGATATTCTCTGTCTTCCTCAAAACAACTCTTCCCTCTCATCTTCAAGTAAACCAGGTCATAACTTCTCTCATCGAGCTCAGCCAAAGAAGTCGTCGAAAAAAGATAATATGAGTACACCTTTGGTCTTGGTTTATGAACAACTTACTATTAGTAACTGCAATGCAGAATTTGGGAAGGAAAATGGTTCAACAATTATGAAAGTCTTTAAAGAACCTATCGTTTGTAACACCAATTACTATGAGATTGCCAAATGATAATAATGAGGTGTTTAATGAAGGTTGTGTTGAAGTGGATACGGTGGATAAGGAGCTTGCTTTGATACTAAACCCTATGAAAGTTGGTATGATTATAGAAGCAGCAAATGTTTAGTTTGGTGATTCATTGGATTCTATCACTTAGGTGCTGAAGAAGGAGCATGAACAAGAGGTGGCTAAGAGAACAGGAGGCCTCAAAACTAAGCAAGCAAAAACAAAAGGTCGAGTACAGAGGGAATTTGATAATCAACTATGGAAATGATGAGGTAAGGGGTCGAACTCGTGCTCATTCTAAGCATGTTGCTTCTATGTCTGCTAGTCCTTCAAGTATTACCAAAACTCAAGAATGGTTATATTTTTTAATGAAAATATTGTGTTGGAATGTTGGGGGCCTAAATGGTAGTTCTCGTAAGAGATGTGCTTTCTTTTTACAAAAAAGAAAAACCTGATCTCTTACTACTTCAAGAAACTAAAATGGAGGCGTCGAAACTCTATATGGCTAGAGAAGTCTAGGGAAGAAGATCTTTGGAAGTTTTGGGTTCTGATGATGTTGGCTCTTCAGGGGGTATCTCGGTTCTCTGGGATCTCACGATTTTGTGTGCTCTTCAATATATTTTGTTCTCTAGACATGTTTCTGTTTTGTTCAAAGCCCCTATGGATGATTTTGTGTGATGTCTTATTGTGGTTTATGGACCTAACCAACCTGATGAAAGGGCTTTAATTTTTAATAAATTGTCCGACATTTATGTTAATGTGCCATGGTGTATTTGTGGTGATATTAATATTATTAGATGGTCTAATGAGTCCTCTTCATCCCCCTGCATATCTTCTTGTATGTGGTTATTTGACGGTTTTATCCAACAACATGAATTGATACATATGCCTTCTATTGGAGCTAACTTTAATTGGTCTAATCATAATGATTCTCAACCAGTTTTAATAAAGTTGGATAGATTTTTGGTGTCCTCTAAGTTTATGAACCGATTTCTAAATAGCAGAGTTAAAGCTCTATCAAAAATTCCCTATAATTATGTTTCCCTTATGTTTAACACAGATGGATTCACTTTTGTCCCTTCACCTTTTAGGTTTGAGCTCACTTAGTTGTCGAGAAGATCGCTAGTTCTACTAATTGAAGAGTTTTGGAAAAATACTCAGATAGAAGTGTGGAAAGGTTTTCAACTATCTAAAAAACTCCAATTGCTTAAAAGCAAAATTATTAGTTGGAAAAGAAATAATTGGGGTGATTTGCACACAAAGATTGCTGAAGCCATGGGGCATATTGAGGACTTGGACAATATTCAGTTTATGGGAGGTTACTTGTCTCAAGAACAAATTGGTGAAAGCAATTGGGTAGCATCCTATAAGAGTTTGCTAAGGCTAGAAAAGATGCATTGGAGACAAAGATCAATGATTAAATGGTTGAAGGAATGTTACATGTCATAGAAAATGCTAGAAGAAGAGGAAATTTGATCCAAAACTTAGAGATCCAAGGGGTAGACTGCGATAATATGTCCAAGCAAGAAAGTGCATTGGTCAATCATTTCAAGGATTCTTTCACTATTGAAAATATTGGGGACTTATCCTTGCAACATATTCTTTTCTAAAAAAAGGCAATGAATGAAGCTATATGGTTGGAAAGAAAGTTTGAAATACATGAAATCAAGGATGCAGTCTCTGGGCTTGGTAGAGACAAGGTTCCTGGGCCAGATGAATATCCTTTAACATTTTTCCAATTATTACGGGATTTGTTGAAAGATTACCTGCTTGAACTATTGGAGGAGTTTTATTAGGGAGACAAGATTAATATAGCTATGAATTCCATTTTCATTACTTTCATTCCCAAGAAAAATGTCATAGAGGAGGTGAAGGATATCCGTCCCATTAGTTTGTTGGGAAGTTTTTACAAAATCATTACCAAAGTCCTTGCTAACATGTTACGTCGTGTTATTCATTTAGTGATCAAAGGACCTCAATCAACATTCTTGAAAGACGTGCATATTATTGATATTATTTTGGTAGCCCAAGAATGCATCCATTCAAGAATTAAGGAGAATAGATTTAAGTTAATCTGCAGATTAGATTTTGAGAAGGCATATGACAAAGTTGATTGAAAGGTTTTATATTGCATAATGGGAAAGATGGGTTTTAGAGCAAGATGGAGATTATGGATTCAAAGGTGTTTAAATTCCACTCATTTTTCACTCTTAATTAATGGGAAAGTTGTTGGATTCTTAAAGCTTCTAGAGGTTTAAGACATGGTGACTATTTATCACATTTCTTATATACTCTGGTGGCTGAGAGCTTCGGTGCTATGTTTAGAGGAGTAGTTTCAAAATGTATTATATCTGGTGTGAAGGTTGGAAATAATAGATGGATAGTTTCATATCTTCAGTATGCAGATGATACTATCATATTTTGCAATCCATGTAAAAAGGAGGTTTCAAGTCAATGGATTTTTCTCAAATGTGTAGAATTGGTAACAAAAGGTTAGCATCGACAAAACCAAATTGATTGGAATAGGTTGCTCAGAAAATACAGTGGAAAGGTTGGCTGGTTTGTTGGGTTGCAGAGTGGAAAGCTTACCTTGCTAGTATCTGGGCATTCCTCTTGTGAATTCAAATCCTCCAAGATCTATATGGGATCCAGTCATTGAAAGATTTATCAAAAAGTTAGATTTGTGGAAAGCTAAGACTCTCTCTCTAGGAGGAAGGTGTACTCTTATTAAATAAACTTTATCAAATTTATCAATTTATTATATATTTTTACTCAGGATGTCAAAACTGATTGTTATGTGTCTTGAAGGGTTAATGAGAAACTTCCTTTGGGGTAATTATGAAAAGAAGAAAAAATTGCATTGGTAAGTTGGGAAAAAGTATGTGCACGGATGAGAGAATGAGGTTTGAGAACTAGAAAGTTGAAAAACATGAATTATGTTTTGCTTATCAAATGGTGGTGGAGAATTCATAGCCAACAATTCTTTTTGGGTGGAGAGTCTTAAGGGATATATGTTTTCTATGGCTTAATCAAAAGTCCGGGAAATAACACATCTTTGTCTCATGTTTGGAGGGGTATTGATTATGATAGTCCTATATGTCTGAGACATTTTCGGAAAGTGATTGGGAATGAGTAAAATACTTTATTTTAGTTTGATAAATAGCTTGGTGACTTCCCACTAAGATATTTATTCCTGGAGGTGTTTGCCAAAGTTACTACTACATTAGCTTCTGTTAAAGAGGCTAGTGGGGGATTTTCTATTAATATTGTTTGGTCTTTACCTTGCAGGTATAAAAGAATTTCTGATAGATTTATTGATGAATACCAAAAGCTTATAGAAATGCTTCAAAGTGTTTATATCTCATCAAATAAAGAAGATGTGGGATCTTAATCACTTTGAGGCCTTTTCAATTAAGTCAGCCTATGATCTCTTTTTTTTGTGATTGTAGTAGACAGTTAAATGTTGGACTTTTTAAGATAAAAAAGCTTCATGTGCTTTTAAAAGTACAATTATTCTAATGGATTTTGTGCCAAGATAAACCATCTACTATTGATAACTTGATAAAAAGGGGTTTCATTTTAACCAATGTCGGTTTTTTGTGCAAAGCTAATAATGGGACGGCGCAACATCTTTTTCTTTACTGTCCCTTTGTGATGAATATATGGGATTGAGCTCGTCAGTGTTTAAACCTTTCGATACATACTCCTGAAATATAAGTCAGCTTCTCCACCAATGGCTTACTCTTGGTATCTCAAAGATGAGTGTAATATTCTGGAGATCAATTTGGGCGAGCATTCTTTGGGGCTTATGGAAGGAACGATATAAAAAAATATTTGAAGGGTTGAGAACTAATACTTCGATGCTGAAATCCAATATTTTGGCACTGACAACAAATTGATTTTCGACACATAAAGATGCTAAATTCATCCTAGAAAGTTAGATCATTGTTAATCCTAAGGCAGTGGCTAGTTTATCGTCTCCTAAATCAAGTCGAATGGGCGTTGTTTGGACACCACCACCTGCTAATGCACACAAACTAAATTTTGATGGAAGCTCTTTTGGAAACCCAGGTGCAACGGGTTTTGGTGGATTGATAGGAGACCATATGTGCCATATTATTTGATCATATTTTGGCCCTTGTGGTGTTGCTACAGTTAGAACCTGAAGCTAGAGGCCTTTTGGAAGCCATTAACTCTTGTCAAGAATTAAAGGAGAGAAGATCATATAAGGGGATTCAACAAACATTATAGCTTAGAGTAAAGTTGAAGCTAATATATCATGGAGGTTGTGTTGGGTTTATGTGGCCTTTAAATGCTTTATGAGTGATTGTGATGAGACATTTGATATAGTAGATCATGAACTCAGTAGGAGTGTAGTCCCTCATGGATTATACCATGCAAAGGATGGTTGCAGATACCGGACTGTGCTTGATGGTCTAGGACAGTCAGTTGGGAAAAACCTATGTTACATGGGCATAGAGAATAAATCGAGAAGGGTTCGAATGAGTCATCTCTTGATGAGGTCGCAGTATATGCCCGGATGAGTGAGCCGATAGAATGTGTGACCCTTGTGTGTGATAGTGGCCTACAGAGACGGGTCAACGCCTCATCCATGTACTATCACACAATATGCATATTGATAGACCGTTTTGGGAAAGCAAGCAAGCCACATTTTAGGGTGAAGCGCATGCATGTGCGAGAGATACCCCTATGCGCCATAGAGCTGTGGTCGCATCAGGTCTAGGTAACATTGACTCGTCTCTAGGGGAGAACTTGAAATCCACAGACTGAGATTGTGACCTCTTAGCTCATTGGCCAGACTTTGGTGACCCACTAATGAGCTCCTGCATGGACTGTGGGTTATGAGCAACACTGGGTTGGCATTATAAAGCAAATGTGATCTGTAGTCCACAGTTGAAGGTAGAGTACCCAATTATTGATTTAATTCCTTGACCATATAGATTATTTTTCTATCAAATTAATTTAATTATGTTTTTTTTATGGTAGACATTATTTTAGAATTATTATTTGAATTTTTATAAATCCGTGGATATTTTATTTATAAAATTCGGGTTTATAAAATTAAAGATATTGATTTTTAATGATTTAAATATTCAAATAATATTCTAAAATTTATTTCTATTATTTTTTAAATATATGAAATTTTTTTTCGGGGCCTATTGTACACATGAGCCATTATACCCAAATTTTATGGGCCTACGTTGATATCCCTGGCGCCTTATTTTTTATTAATGGGTTGATTTTGATTCATCTCAAGTGGATATGAGATGATTTTTTATTAATGGGTTGATTTTGATTTATCTTAAGTGGGTTTGAGATGATAAGTTGATATGAGCTTTTGATATGGCTTATCTAAATAACTTTAAGTTGATAAGTGTACTCTAGATATTTGAGTAAAATCTTTTAGAATAATACCTCATAAGGCAGATGGATATATTTTAGATAAATATAATATTTTAATTAATTTTTTTGATGGGACAATGGTCAAAAGGAAAACGGGGATAATGGTTTCAGGAATAGATGACTCAGATCCTTCACTTTACAAATCACTTTTAATAGCCAGTGAAATTCAATTTTGTGTGACAAACATGATTCCAACCTATTCCGTAGTATGTTGATGACTCATTTATAGAATGAATGGCTCAAATCTTTTACTCACAAGTAAAATTCAATCTTATGAGACAAAAAATAAAAACTTTAAACTATTTTTTATAAATAGGTGTCATCCGCCTTTATTAAAAAAATACACATGACTCTCTCTCATCTTTATATCTCTTCTACGCACCTCTCTCAAGTCCCCATTCTATCTCTCCCTCAACTTTATCTTCACGCCCCCAACTATTCTCTCTCCCTCAACATCTTTAAAGGGTCACGTCCCATCTACTCTCTCTCTCTACTCTTATTAATGGGGCCACATCTCTCTTTAATTAAAATTAAATCTCATCTCTCCCAATTTTGGTTTAAAAACCAAATTAAAATTAAATCACATCTCTCATAATTTTAGTTAAAAAACTTAGGATTTAAAAAAAATAGAAAAGAGATATTTTTTAGTTAAAAATCTTAGGATTTAAAAAAAATAGAGGAAGAATTTTTCAGGGCGATATTTGGGGAATGGATCCCAAAGATCTTACGAGTGTATAAAGGTTCCATTGAAGAGCTTGACCGAAATTAACTTTTTCGGTTGAGATTAAACGAAGACCGTCAATCCCGCTCTACCATTCTGACTCGATGTGGGGTGTAATAAGTCCGATTGAAGTAATCTTTGGCACTCTCCACTTCTGTTTCTCATTGTTTCATCTTTATATTATTTAAGTACAAGAAATTGTTATTTTGTTGTAAGTGATCTTTTGACAAAACAAAAGATATATATTTATTAAAAAAATAATAATTATTCTCCTATGAAAGATCATAGCACTTTCGGATTGACTACAAATTTTCATGAGATATGAGATATTTTCAAAACTATAACTGTTGAAATCCACCATTACTGCATAGAGTCTAATGTTTAAGCTGATTGTCTTATAAAAGAAGGAATACGTCAATCTTCATTAGTGATTATTTCACTTGAATGAATTTGGCTGCATCTTGTAACTTGGTTTTCTTTTAATAAATATTTTTTTTTTGGTAACGTTAAAAAAAATGCCGAATCTAGACGACATGCATCATCTATACAAATTAAATGAACTAAATCAACAATGACTTACTAAATAATCATAACAATATAGTTCTACAAAAGGGTAGGGCCGTCTCCCTCACCCAAAAAACACAAGCGAGAAGGAAAGACGAATTTCATTAAAGGGACTTGCGTTGATGCCCACGTGGCCACGTAGATGTCGCTAGGAATAATAGAGATTTTTATAAGAAGGGTATATATTCTCTCTCATGGGGGATGGTCATGTCATTTACTATAAGAATTGGAATACATGTGACTAACTTTTTAATGAGAGACAAAAGTCGCTTTTTATTGGTCACACAGGGGAAGAAGAGGAGAGAGGAATCCATAAAACTCGCCGGAGCCGTACAAGAGAAGACCGTACGCCCGTTCGTTCGTGAAGAGAAGGAAAATTCTTAAGATTCGACGGCTCTGATCATCGATCTCCTTTTCAATTTCATTTTTCCGGCGAGTTTCAGACTTCTCTCTCGAAAGCTTTACGGAATATGGGGCTCTCTTTGGTGGAGGTAATCTCTAGAGTCATCAATGGCTTTCTCTGTGAACTTTGATTTGGCCAAAAGAGAAAGCTCTTTTTCTTTCTTTTTATTTTATTTTTGTTCTTTTCATGAAGCATAAAAGTGAGCTTTTTTTTTTGTTTTTCCTTCTTCCTTTTTTTTTTTTTCTAGTTTTTTAGTATAGCAGATAGATTATGATATCTAAACGTTTCTCTTTTGGATTTTTAGGGTCTCTACAAGTCTCTTGCATTGACAGTGCTCTCTGAGATCGGGGACAAGACGTTTTTTACGGCAGCTGTGTGTTAATGCAACTTTTTCTTTATTTTCCTGTGTTTTATTGCCTATGTTTTGTTTTTCTGCACTTTGAAGGAAGGATCATGAGTTTTCTTTTTCTTTTGGAGTTTCCTTTTGGTTCTTATTGTTAATTCTTTGCGGATTCAGAAATTGCAGTTGATTTGAGAGCTTACTTATCTATGCTCTTACTTCTAATTATGTATTCTGTTCCAATTCATTTATTGTTTCATATAAGGCTTGCATGAGGATTGGAATTACTCGACATGAATCAATTCCATTCTCTTAATTATGTAATTTCTTGTTTCTCTTTGTTTTGTTTACTGATAATGATCTCTGGTTTTTTCCCTTTATTTTATTGGCTCTCGTCCACAAAGTGTATTATGCTTATTGAAATAAACAACTTTTTACTTAATTGAGGTATTTATTTCTTGTTGATGTTGCTTCTAGGCCAAACCAAACTCAGTTAAGCATGAGTCAGCTTAGTTAGATCATAAGAAAGAAGACTTTTGTCAGTTTTGAATGAATTTGTCCTCCTTATTACTTATATACACATTCGAAGTTGTAGAGCTAGTTGATCCTTGAACGCGGGGATTTTATATCAATCACGCTATTGATACTATATTTAGTTGCATGTTACTTTTGTTTGTAACATATATACTCATTACATATAGGGAGAATATATAACGAGACCTTACCTTTAGTACAGGGTGGTTACAATTAATCTTGACCAATGGATGTGAAATTGGCTGGCTGCGTTTATTTCATTGACCAAGCTCAAAGTTCAAAGGAAAATTTCTTGAACTTTGTGACACACCCAAGACATCTGATTTCACATCGGATGGTTGTAAGTAATTGTGACTTCTCCGTACCAAAGTTAAGTGGTCCCTTACACATATTTTATCTTTCGCTTATATAGTTCTTATACCAAAGAGAGTGCTTGAAGAGTTGTATGCATCCCAAAGTTTAGTTCCTTTAGTCGTACACTATGTCAAGTGCTGGAAGAGTTGTACACATCCCAAGTTTAGTTACTTTAGTCATACTCTATGTCATATCTGTAGAAACCTAATTGCGGAGGGCTTTTTACAAGAACAAGGAAGATAGCTTTTCTTCATGCTCGACATTCTTGTTGCATGTTTCCTTGATGTTTTCTTTAGTTTTGGGTTCGCCTCTTGCTCTAGGTTAGGATTCTTTGATCAACTTGGTTTGGAGCCAATATTCGTATAAATTTCTTTAACATAATTGACAAGGAATGTTTTTACCATGAAAATTTGAGATGAAACTTATACCATTCTTTAGGAAGTTTGTTGTAACATTCAGGCTTTGTGCCCGGTGTTATTTGGAAAATCCTAAGTTGTTGGTTAATAAACCTGTTTAAGGTTTTCTATCTTCCTAATCGAATTTACCTTCTTTCATGATACTATGTCTCTTCAAATAGGGATCTCCCATTTGCTTTATTTTCTCATTGAAGCTTATGTGGCTTGGATTTGTATTTTGTGGATAAACAACAATTTAAGGGGTATCACAGTGCATTTTTGCTACATGATTCATTGAAATTCCCTAGCCAACCCCAAACAGTTGGGAGAAGGCCCTGTTGATGATGATGACGATTATTCATTGAAATTCTCTACAAGCCTGGGAAATTGCTCTAGATTTTTGGATGGGAAGAAGTATGCTCCATGTTCATTTTGCTTTGGAATTTTACTAAGGGGTGTGAGTTCTTGGGGGCTATGTAGATGGTTCCACTTCTAAACCTGTAGATTAAAATATGTTGGTAGCAGGGGGAACTAGGTGAGATCATTTCGTTGTGTGGTGTACTGCAAGTTTTAGGCATCATACTTGCTTTGCCTATGCCTCTATGTGCAGATAATTTCCAATACTCTGATAGTTGTCTTTCAGCTAGCCCATTGATGGGGGCTTTGAGTGAGAGTGACGAAGATGACATTTTCTGCATTTTCTGTTAGTTTGGATTCTTGTTATGTGGTTCTTGGATTTCTAATTCACTCTGGGGACTCCTCTATATCTATGGTTCAGGGAAAACCTCATCTAACAAACACTATATCCTTAGTTGCTTTTTGTTTTTTTTTAATGTCAGTGTTTTCTTAGTTGCTTTGATTGTTAAATTTCTAATGGAATAATTTCCTTTTGTTTTACATTATATATGTTTCTTTTCTTTATTTATGACTATTATACATTTGCGTATGCTATTTGTTCTCTTATATAATTTCTAGAATACATATTTCGTTCTGACTTCCATATGGAACTTCTGATGTTTTAAAGATCTTGGCAATGCGTCATCCTAGAAGGCTAGTCTTGGCCGGATGCCTTGTTTCTCTAATCGTAAGCTTGCTTCAGTTCATTCTTGCCTTTAAAGTCAACTTGTTATGAACCTAGAGTTTTTTTTCTTTTTAATAGATAAAATGAATAAAATGGACTAAGACTTAACTCTGTCGAAGATACTACATTTCTTTTGTTTTTGACTGTGTTAAATATAGATATATATTTCAAATGCAGGTGATGACCATTCTTTCAGCTCTTCTAGGTTGGGCAGCACCAAATCTTGTGAGTATCTTTCTTGCCAAAACTAATTTTTACTAACTCAATGATATTTCAATTTGGCAATAATCCTTTGATCGAATGTGTTTATGATTTGAGTGATAAATGGAAGTGTAGTTTTCTTAATATCTGGAAAATATTTTTGATTTCCTTCTAGGGGAAAGTATTGCTTTGGAAATGTTTTACTAAGGAATCTGTTAATGTGAATATAAGATTTTGTTACTATTAGATATATCACACTTAAAGAAGTCTTAGTAATGGGTTCATTGCATAAGTTTCACTTCTTTTGTTTCTTTCCTGTAGAAATTTGTGGTTTCTTAGAGTTTTAAGTTGTACTGACTTGCCAATTATTTCATACAACACATGAATTTCTGTGTTTAGATCGAATCTTCCACATTGACTAGTTATCAAGAAGGATATGGTCATGGCTGTGATTGATACAAATGGGGTGTGCTTTGTTCCATACCTAGCGGTCTCCAAGAACCATATCCTGCAGTCTTTTTGAATTGAGTTCATGTCTAATATATTTATATGCTTTTGCTTTGTGGCGAGAGAATTTTCAAACTATGTTTGATGGTGCATGGTTTTAATTGTACCTGATATTTGATGGTGCATGGATTTAATTATGCCTGTGTATCTGGAGGCTCTAAATGTTTTTGTGATTGTCTTTGCCCCTTTGTGTAAAGTTCATAGTGTCATTGGAACCAGCCCTTCCTTTTTCCCCTGAAATGTGCAACTTTGTAGGTAGGGTGTTCGTTGGTGACATCATAACTAGCTTTACATTGGCCAAGACTGATACACGCCATTCCCCTTTGCTATTAAATACGCAATGAGACGCGCTTCTCATTCTGATGGGCAGGGTGACTGGCTGTTGAAGGAAACATTGATCTGCTTCCACCTCCCCTCTCTCTATTGCACATGGACCAAATAAGAGTCGTTGCTACGTATGAACTTTTTTAGTGAGAAGAGTGGCGCTGAAAGTATGTTCTATGATATTAAGGAGGGTCACCATCACTCATTTTTTATGCTTTAGGACTTTAGTGATAATATGGAAGTCATTATCCAAAATTACAAAGCACCATTTGTCCAAAATTACAAATGTTTTGTTGGTCATATGGCTACTGATGGCTTTCCAAGTTTATTAAGAATATTTATATACCTTTTTTTAGTGTGATGTTTTGACTATGTTATTTTATTGGAATTCTATTTTGTGCAACATGGGTATGCCCTAGGTGGTTGTAGTTATATCTTTTAAGATCATGTTAATACATTGCTTTCTTGAAATAAATTTGATATATCTTTTATTTGCCAATCCATGAGGTAGTTCGAACTTTGAACTAGAAGTATTTAGGTGCTTTTCCATCAATTAGTGTTTTTGTAATTGTTTGCTCATCATGTCATTTGTCTATAACTTCAAAAAGGTAGTGCTGGATAGCAGTAATTGTGACCAAATTACAGAAGATAATAATGATATTTGTCATTTATTCATTTTAGGGCATGTAAGTCGCATATTGTCATTTAATTATGCCAATTAGATTCCTAGTCACTTGGTTAGCTTTGAACATGTATGTAAAGGCCAAAGCAGATAGAGTTCTACTTCAATAAGTAAGTAATTGAGGGATCCTAGGTCTGTTCTAACTTGGCTAGTCCATAGAAGTCCTTGTTCCTCATGTTTAAAATAGTCCTAGCAAGGTTCAGGGCCTTCATTTACAGTGTGCTTGAACTCTGTTTAAACAAGTCATTATGCTCCATGATGCGATCTCGTTCGTGTCACACTATAAATCAGCATTGTTGCATAAAGAGAAATGCAGGGGGTAGGATTGACCAAGGCAATGCTTTACCATCTTTCTTTTCCTTTTTAAGTTTTCTTCCCCTCTCTTTCCTCTCTACTTCTTCTCTATTATTCTCTTCTCCTTCTCCCCCACTCTATTATTATTGTCGTCATCATCATCGTCATCATTGTTATAATCGTCATCCTATCTTCTCTTTAGAATAAGAAAACACTGTAACGTTTTGACAATGAGCATCCTGTGCTTAGTTTTTATGTATATACATTAATTATTATATGTAGAGTTTCCTTTATCATGTATATTCGCTATTACTCCCTTGTTAGTATGCAAGGTCATTGATTCATTTCTGCCAATTTGTAATTACCATAGGGTAGTCTATAGACAATTCATTGGATAGCTTTTCCTAAGAATACTTCACACTATGGTCATTCAATGAAGCTCTCTATCATCTTGGAAGGTTTCCTTCCTTTATGGACTACACACACACACACACACAGAGGGAGTTCTCTTCTTTCCCCTAGAGACTCCTCCAGAGAGACAAGGGGGACCACCGGGGTAGTTTTTTTTTTTTTGGGGGGGGGGGGACGGCTTGGACAAGCACTCATATTTTATTAGTGCTCGAATAATTGATGCATTAATAAAAAATACTCGATAAATTCCATATAGACTGGAACCTAAATTGCAGATTACATTCTGTTTGTTCAATTGGATTGCACTAAA
Organism: Amborella trichopoda; assembly: GCF_000471905.2. The sequence goes on from NW_006494904.1 coordinate 1,767,508, forward strand.
TATTGGCCTGGAACTTTTATGAATCACAAGTTATTTGACTTAAACTACATACTTCAGAGACTTTGATGGAAGGTTTTGATGTTTTCTTGATCCTCTTGGCTGTTAATATTAACATGTGATCATGTTTGGTATGGTACTCTAAACACTAATCCACAAGGATGTTAGACCTTTTCTGTGGTTCTTTGTGCCTTTTTTTCTACTTCCATATGGACCACAATTTTACAATGTTCTTTCGATGTGGTTTACAGATTTCTCGCAAATGGACTCACCATATAACAACCATTTTATTTTTTCTATTTGGACTTTGGACCCTGTGGGAAGGATTCACTGAAGAAGGGTATGTAAGTCTGCCATTTTTGCATTGTTAGAACCTCCAGGGTACGACCTGAAATACAATGTGGTTTTGTTTTGTGATATATTAAAGACTGTGTTCTTCTGTTGACAGAGAGAAAGAACTAGCTGAAGTGGAGGCAAAGTTGGTGAGTAGGCTTCCCTTTTTTCTGTTTTCCTCTTTTGGATAGTTCAGCTGTGTGAGTCAAACTTTAGATGTAGCGTTGCCACCATCAATTGCTAACCACGCCAGTGCAAGCCCAAGCCCAAGCCCAAGCCCAAGCCCGATTCCCAAGAGGGGTAGGTCAGCTTTGTTTGGTTTTTTGGGACAAGCTTCAAGGATTTGAACCCTTGGCCTCCTTCACCCAAACTGATATATCTACCACTAAGCCAAAGCTTAAGAGACAAGTAGGCCTCCCTTCCGTGCATAGCTATCTGCATTCTCTTTTTCACTTTCTTAATCTCTCTTCATCATTCTTGTTATCCAGGATGCTGATTGGAAGGCCAGCAATGGTACGGCTAAAGCAGGTTCAAAGGTCAGACCAAGACCATAATGCTCCAATTTTGTGCTACACGATTCCACCTCTATGAGAAATTTATGTGCACAAGTATCTTAAACCATTTTTCATTGCATAGCTACAGTTACTTTGTAAATGAAGACCCGTGAAACGACGTACAAATGGGAAACATGCATTGCCTTCTTTCTTTGTTGGCTTACGATGCACCTGGCGACCATCACACTATTCTCTACTCATTATTATTCCATACTGTTAGGTTTCAGAAGATAATGACTGTGAAGTTCTCTTTTTCTTTTTTTTCTTTTTTTGCTTCGCAGATTGATGATGATTTGAAAAAGAAACAGCGACCATTTCTTGCACAGTTCTTTTCGCCAATATTTCTGAAGGTAGTGAAACAACTCATTTGATTAATATTCTTCAAGATCTAAAGTCATTTTTTGATGAGAACGCTAATCATTTTCTCTTTCTAACAATAATCTGGGAACTTGCCATTGCAGGCATTCTCCCTGAATTTCTTCGGCGAGTGGGGTGACAAGAGCCAGGTAAGAAGTGGTGAGAAACCATGTTGTTATCCTTTCTACTATGGAGAAGTGCTAAAAATTTTACCCATGACATTTTCAGATTGCAACAATAGGGTTAGCCGCTGACGAAAACCCACTTGGCGTGGTTCTAGGGGGGATCATGTATGTCTGGTTCTTCCCTTTATGTCATTCTTCTCCTCTCAATGGTTTTGCTTTTGTAATCTTCTTACTTTAAACTTTGTAATTTTTTCATTATTTTCCATGTTCCATATATTTCAACTGCAGAGGGCAAGCGTTGTGTACAACTGCAGCTGTCCTTGGAGGCAAGAGCTTAGCTTCTCGGATTTCTGAGAAAATGGTAGGACTTACTTGTTCTCTATTGTGCTTTAGCCTCGCTTCACCTGGATCCTTGGTCATCAGTTCGTTTTTTGTTCCTTCCCTTTTGCAGATTGCACTATGTGGTGGAATACTTTTCCTGATTTTTGGTATCCAATCATTTCTTACTCCCATTGGAGACTCATAACTAGTCGATCATCCCCAGTCCACTTCTATCCATGAAAATGCTGGGCATTGCAAGGGAGAAACATTTGTAAGACAGCTATTGAGGCTCTTATTACTTCCCTGCCCTGACCTGGCTATTCAGTTATGCTGTAACTGGTATTAGATTTTTTAGATACTTATCTAGGCACACAGGAAATTACTTTTTTTTTTTGGTTCTCCTTACATTGATATGTGTCAGTACTTTAAGGTATTTAGGTTTTGGGTTAGATTTCTCATGCTTGCCGGTGTGATGGATATACTGTCCAAGGAGTAAGTTTGAAAAATAAGTAGTGGCAAGCTATTTTTGATGCCAGGAGTTGAGTTTCATGGAGTGTCATGGAGGGGACTCAATACATAAGGCCTGGCAACTTGGCGAGTTTTTGGGGGACGTGGAGCAAGGCGGCTCATTTGAACCAACGGCATCCCCTCAGAGAGGATGTAGAAAGGGTGATTCTTTTGAGAAACCTTTAAACAGTTCTAGTTTATTTTGAAATGGTTTTTAAAAGTGGTGGTACAGTATAATTTAGATACCATTTTCAAATTTGAATGTGCATTGTTGATGGTATGAAATTTCCACCTTTTAGCAATCAACAAGGGGAGCAACCTTGCTTTTAAACCTCCTTTTAAATGTGGATATTGGGCTAGGCAAGCATGCTGTTTATGGGGACAAATTTCAAGGGTTGATTTTCTTCACCTCCCCCTCACAAACTGGGGGTATCTACTAATTGGGCTGAATAATTTAATTTCTTGTAACAAGAGAAATGAAACTAGGAAAACGTGAGAAGCCTCAGGTGAAACTGATAGTAAGGCTTATACCCATTGTTTCCCTGCATCCGACTTAGCTGAAGCTGAGGGAATACCCAAAAGTAGGGTTGAAGTAACTTGGGTTACTATCATGGTTGCCAAATGAGAAGGTTTTTTCAAGCTATAACCTCTTTCAACAGATATGGTTGGACCTAGTGAGAAATGATATAGGTATTTATAGCCTCACTAAGCTATAACCTAAGCTATGACCTCTTGGGAAACACATTAAGTTATAACCTTTTGGGGAAAAGATTTGATGATGATGAACCTCCTTCAACCGCGAGGATACCTATCAATTTTGTATAAAATTTAACAAGGGTTGATCAATATAGATGGCAATCTAGCTGAGGGTTATCGATTTGGTTGATGGAGATCAGCAACTACATGTTTCATCGCCATACGTATATCATGGTATTGTGCCTTTCATAAAAAAAAAGAAAAAGTTTATATAAATGTGAGGCTCTAAACAATCAAATCAGGATGCTAAGCAAAATTTTCACTATAAGAGGTTGTTTTGATTTCAAAAAATCCTCAAATTGATCATCTCGACTTCAAGATGCCTTGGTACGAGAAAAAAAAATGGATTTCGACTGTATCTTGTAATGTATTTTTGGATAATTTTCAAGATTTTCATGTTTTTATAGATTTGTTCGAGCTGCACTATTTTTGAAACTTTAAATTTTATAATTAGAGATGGAAATAGACTTTAAGGCTCACAAAGATTTTCGGTATTGAAACCACTTTTTTCAATACTATTTGGAGGTGTTTTTTTGCTTTGATTGTTTAGAGCCCCTTCATGCTCTACTTTGATTGTTTAGAGCCACTTTGATTGTTTAGAGCCTTGGCTTTATGCAAACCGCACCTACATGGCAGTTGATTTCCATCATCCAAAACAAAATTGAGAGTGTAACGATGTTTACACTTTGAGCCGGTGTTCGCAAAATCGGCCGGTCCGAACCGGAACTGGCTGATTATATCGGTATTGGCAAGGTACTGACTCTGGTTAAGGCCGGTTTTGCGGTACTACTCAATAGATGTCCCTCTCCAAAAAAACCCAGTACCAAAACCCGACGGTTCGATGTCGAATATGTGGTATTTTCTTAAAACCGGTTGGTTTTCAGCTAATCGGACCGGTTCGTCGATATAATGACGTTTTAGAGTAAATAACGGTAATTTATAGATAATGGCATTATTTTGAAATATATACCATTATATGTAGTAGGAAAACTGTGAATCCAAATTTTCACCTTTTTTTATTCGGTTTTTGGCTATTTTTTGGTTTTTTTCATGTTTTAATGGTTTAAATCACTATATAATGAATATAAAACAAGTAATTTGGATTTAAACATTGAAAAAAAAAAGAGTTTCTTGGATTGAAATGGTGGATTTTTTCGGTTTTTGAAAATTTCCACTTTTTTTCAATAATCTCTTCAATGCTTAATGTTTCTTGAAGAAAATTGAAAGGTTTGACTGCTATTCGAAGTATTTAGTAGATTCAAATTTTAATTTGTTCAGAAAAAAAAATCAAGGGTTTATTTTTGCCCTAAAAGCTGTTGCTCCGAGAACCTGTGCTCTAAGCAAAAATGATGATTTTTTGTCCATTTATTGGTCGTTTTTTATCAAATTCAGTTGCAGATTTCGATCATTGGGGCTTCATATCTCAAATAAAATTGGCATATTTATTTACGATTGAGTGAATTTTTTCATATGAATTTTTTCATTGCACCATATCATGAAAAATTTATAGATCTGAAATTTCTGCCTTTTCTTCAATTAAATTAAAAATATCAAATATTTTTTGATGATATTTGGTGCTTTTGAAAGATGATCGAAGCGTTTACAATGTATGTATGTTCATTTGTTCGATTATCCAAACATTGACGGTCGTTTCTTGCTCGAAATGTCGCTTCATTTTTGGGGTTTTTGAAAAGTCAATTTTTCTAAAAAAGATATAATGTTTAAAAAAATTATGTTTTTTAATGAAATTGGATAGTGTTTTTCTATTTTGCTTAATAAAATTATTTTAATAGAATTATGATTTTTAATAAGATTACGTTTTTTGATAAATATGGGAATTGTTTTTCTATTTAGCTTCATTACAAATATAACTATATCAACTTAAAAAAACATAATTAAAAAAATCGAGCAACATTATCATGCACTTATCAAAAAGAAGAATCTATTTCATCAAAAAAATAATTTTATCAAAAGAATAATATTATTAAGAAAAATAGAAAAACAATTCCCATATTGTCACGCCCCAAGAATTTATAATACTGATATTCTTGAGATGGGACAGTCAAAACATATATGCATCTCTTTTTAGGATAAATTTACAATAGCGAAATCTTACAAAGTAACAAAAGAAAATTTAAGCACAACTACAATATCTTCCAGAGTTGATCCTGACGAGCACTCAAAATGAAACTGTAGTTATCCTGAAAAACAATGTTAACCATAATTTGATGAGTTTGGCTACTCAGCAAGTGATCATCATAATCCTAAAAATAATCATCGTTGAAAGATATCAATATTCTCAAAAAGAAGATCTATTAACAGAAATGCATTAACAGTTTCACTTTAAAAAATGCATAATTAAGTATAATCCGAATAATTGAAATGCATATATCATTTTAACAGCAGTGCATAATTCAAATGATTTCATAAATTACCCTACTGACGTCCCAAGTAAGTCACATCTATACCCCATCAGCGTCTTGATGTATCCACTTAATCCCTATCGGCCTCCTAGATAGGTCCACTTAATCCATGCAGGTCCACTTATACCTCACCGACGTACAGGATGACTCTACTTAATCCCTACCAACGTACCGGATAGGTCCACTTATACCTCATCGGTGAACCGGATGAGTCCACTTGCATACTTAAAGTATTTCTAGATCTCTTCAAACATTCGAAAGCAGCAATACCATGTACTCAACATATAACTGAAATTATTAATATGAATTTCACTGAAACCATTAATAACAGTCACTTTCAGAAAGGTAGCAGTTCGTAAAGACATTCTAGCATAATTGCTAATCTAGTATGTATAGAAACACTCTTATAGAAATCCAAGAATACGGATTATCACAATTTATGGGATGTCAATTTGTAAATAAACATTTCGAAGACAATGCTATAATCAAATGCAAAAATATCCGTTTTCAAATAATAAGGCAGTCATTTGCACATGAAATTTACAATGTCTAAATTTTCAAAAACAGTGGAAAGAAATCTCACAATTTTACTAAAAGCAGAAATATCACATTTATTTTTAATAATTTTACAATATCTAAAATTTTCTAACAATAGACAAGAAAAATAAATAAATTTAATTTTCTAAGAATTTACAGCATTTAAGATTTCTAACATAGATAAAATATCACAATTTTATTAAAAAGATTATTTTTCAAAATAATGAGGTCACTTGCGCTTAAAATTTATCGCGCCTAAAATTCTTGATATTAAGCAGAAATAATTATTTCATTTCATTTTTAAAAAGAACGGATTATTTTTCAAGATAATAAAGTCACTTACCTAAAATATTTGAGAGGGAGCTTCCGATAAAAATTTGGCTAGGGAGAGGAGCTCACTGTGTTTATAAGAGGGAGAGCGAGAAAGGAGTTGTTAAGCGACGTCCTACCTTTAGTCCTATTTAATTTCTTTAAAACACCATCACCTCATACATGAGGTGATACAAACCACATCCACTAAAGGACGTGGCAGAAGATAAGAAAAGTGAAGGGTAAAAAGATATACAAGTAGTGATGGTCCCTAAGGACCATAATTCCTATATGAACCATCATACTATAAAGATTTTTTTTTTTTATTTTTA
>NW_006494904.1:1798623-1830251 GCF_000471905.2 Amborella trichopoda
GAGAGAGAGAGAGAGAGGGGGGGCTCTGAGAAAGCTCTGTGGGGTGGGGTGGGGTGTGTCAGTCGAGTGGAGAAGAAGAATAAGAGTCGAGAGAAAGGAAGTATAACGGATATATGCCCAGGAGTCACCTTTCTTCAGAGCAAAACCCAACGGTCGACGCTTTGTGACCGTTCGATTCTATCATGGGCGGTCCGCGATTATTCCTTTGGTCGAAGGCTCCACTGAGAAACAGACTCATGGGAATAAATAAATTTGGAAACCAAATCTCGCCACTTTTCTTTCGCATAGCAACGGTAATTACCCAACCCCTCTTCCCTCCCCCACTTCCACACCTTTCATAATCTCTCTCTCTCTCTAAAATGCCTAGACCGGTTTAAGGGTTTAATTTTTCATGTTTCCATCACCCTAAGAGTTTTGGAGCGTACTGGAAAAGCCTATACGAGAAAACTAAAATCAGAGTGAGAGCCGACCCAATTGGGGACTAGACATCCGGTCTCGACCTAGATCCGGGCATGGGTCCAAGAATTAGACCCGACAGATCAGAATAATAACGTCCGACCGGACCAGGACTGGGACCCGGACACTCGTTGCCACCCCCGTGTGGAGCGTGCCATCATCCCGGTATGAGTTGGGTACCTAACACTAAGCCCGTCGTCTCTAAACTTTCCTCTCACTAATTCCCTCTCTAAACCTCCTCTCTCAACCAACTTTTTTTTGTTTTCAACTGTTCTCCAGTGGGCGGCATGTGCGGTGCGGTCCCAACCATCTGACCCCCGCCGCGCCTTAAGGGATTATCCATTGTTGACGCTAACGTAGGGTCTGGATTATTGGCTACTCTATTAGAATCGGATCTGGACCATCCGTTAACGGCATCTTGGGATTATATATGTACCTTCATTTAAAGAGCGCCGTGCCTTAAAACGCAAGCACCCTAATCTATTTTAACTCAGTGGCTAACGGTAACAAGCAAGTAATGGTTTTTGTAATAGAAAAAATATGTAAGGAGATTATTCATATTTGGTAGATGAATGTCTCTTAATCACTAGATGATAAACGGGGCAGTATAAAAATATGCGGCAGAAACCGACGCCAAACCGTTGAGGGGTTAAAATTGGTATTACTTGAATAGCAAATCTTAAAAAACAAAATAGTTAGTAACTTTTTATAGATATGAAATATAAATAAGGGTTATGTCAGAGTACTCGAGTATTTTCGTGAAATAATCCATATTTTTAGACACTTATCATTTTCCAACTATGTAGTAAGTGTTCGCAAAATCGAATCGAAACGGTTGACTGGAGACGGGGTTGGGAGCAGTTTGAACTGGAACCAGACTAACCGGGCGGTTAACCAGACTAACTGATCAAGCCGATTTTTTTTAAAAAATAAATAAATAAAAAACCCTCAAAAAAGTAAAATAAAAAATAGAAAAACTTAGTTTAAGTGTATAATATTTTATTACATACTTTTATCTTACAAAAAAATTGAAACAAATTTTTATAAAATAATATTTGAATACTATGGTCCTGTTCATGATCCCATGCAGGTCTTCCTAGATTAAGATATTGTTTGAAGATATTTTTGTCGTGTATCATCTTCTTTTAAGAATTAACATATTCATCATAAACCTTACATGAAAAACTTTCTATTTTTTTTTACAAAAATAGTTCACATTAGGAATCAACGTTTATGCTCTTTTTTGCAAATACCAAAAGTAGCTTAATGCTATAAAAACCAAATAAAAACGCCAACTAATAAGAAAATAGTAAGAAGGAACTGAGCATTATTGATCCTAAGTAATTCCAAAATCCAAGACAGTTATTTAAAAGCAAGATCAATTTTTTTTTATAACAAAAAATTTTGAAATTGTGAATGCCTCTGCCAACACAATTATAATCCCATTTCCATTACACAATTACAATTCCAGTTCCATTATTACAACAATTACAATTACAATTCCATTTCCATTATTACAAATATAATTATATCACAAACTTAAAAAATATATAAAAAAAATGAAGAAAAGTAAGACCAACGTTATCATGCACTTATTTTTTTGTTTGTTAGAAAAAGAAATATAATATTTAAAAAAGAAGAATTGATTTTTTATCATATATGTCAAAGAATATATTTTTATCATAAAAACATAATTTTATAAAAAATATAATTTTAGTAAGCAAAATAGAAAAACACTTTCCATATTCATCATAAAAAATAATTTTATTGACTTAATAATATAAAAGTAAAATTAATTTTGTTAAAACAATCGATTTATAAAATCTAGCAACATTTCGAGCAAACCCTCAATGTTCGAAAAATCGAACATATCAATACAACAGCTTTATAAAGGCTTCCATCATCTTTTAAAGGCACCAAATCCAATAAAATAATATTTGATATTTTCCATTCAATTTTAAAAAATCACAGAAAATTTAGACCTATGAAATTTTCACAACATCAAGCAAAAAATAAATTCGTATAAAAAGCTTTTCTCAATTATAAATCAACCTACCTATTTTATATGATAGATGAAGCCTTGATAATCAACTCCATAAATCAATTTCATAAAAAGACAAATAAATTGATTAAAAATCTGTATTTTGAATCGAAGACAAGTTCTTCGAGCAGCAAATTTTGAGGCCAAAATCAACCCAAAATATCATGTTTTTTGAACAAATTAAAACATGGCTATGGTAACCAATTCGATTATGATTCAAAACTCTAAAATTTCATCAATAATATTTAAGAAATTAATGAAATGGCGGATCGAATTAGGGTTTTTCGAGCAGCATGAACACAAGTTCTACGAGCAAATTTTCAGGCCAAAATCAACCACCTATATCTTGTTTGTTGAACAAATTGAAACGTGGATATGATAACCAATTCGATTATGATTAAAAACCCTCAAATTTTATCAATAATCATTACCTATTCAAGATAGAATTAACCTAATGTCGGATAAAATTAGGGTTCTTCAAGCAGCTTGAACACAGGTTCTTCGAGCAAAGTTTCAAGCCAAAATCTACCCCCTATATCTTGTTTGTTGAACAAATTGAAACAAGGATATGGTAACCAATTCAATTATGATTCAAAAGCATCAAATTTAATCAATAATGGTTACTTATTGAAGACAAAATTCATTGAATGGCGGAAATTTCCAAAGGATAGAAATTCCGCACTTCAATACACAAGAACCATTGTTTTTTTAATCTTTGATTCGATTTTTGTTGATTTATAGAAAATCTATAATGATTTACAATACTAAATCACCAAAAACGCCAAAAAAGGCAAGGAAATCGAATAAAAGAAGCAAGAAATTTTGAGTTGCTGCAAATAACGGGTTATGTTTCAAAAAGCAGCCGTTATTTCAATTTGCCATTTTTTCCAAAAAAAAACGCCGTTTAACATAAAATCGGTCCGGTTAAATCATAACCGGCCAGTTAGACATAAATATCGTCGGTTCGACCCTAAATCGGCCGATTTTGTACCTGATTTTTTTATGAGAGATAGGTCTAGGTACTGGTACACCAGAATCGGTCCTAACCGGAGTTGGAACCCTAACGGTTCTGATCTAACCGGCCGGTTTTGCGAACACTGTCATGTAGTGACTTGTTTTCCTAGAGATATTTAAGTTAATTAATTAATAATAAAGTTTAAATTATTTATAAAAAAATAAATATTTATTAACTATGGTGGAGGATGACATTATCCATATGAGTGTGACATAACCCACATGGATCAATGATTGATTCTCTACTACTAATAGTAATAGAATGCCACTATTTTTTTATAAAAAATATCTATTTTGTCCCTCCTAATGATCAGAAATGTCATTATAAAAAAAAATATATGTTACAAAACAAGGGTAAATGATTGTTCAAAAAATGCCAAGTATATTAAATAAATACTCATATGTATGACTACCATAATATAACCCTATAAAAAATAACTATTTATAAATATAAAATATAAAAAATTGTCTAACTAATCTAGTTGTTTATAAGTTCAACAGGTCAAAACCAATCAACTGTAGATTTTGACTAGTTTTCAACCTAACTTAGTTTTTGCTTTAGACTAAATAGGCCAGGGCACTAGCTAATGGTCTGATAGTCAGATTGGATGGTCATGTTAGGTTGTGTAACAACTATAATAAAGAACACTTAAATAAAAGGATTATATACTATGAGACATTTTTACTATTCTTAAAAAGACATTACAATCACTCATAGCCATTAGATGCTAAATTCATCATCATGAGGTGTCTCACGAAGTTTGATAAAGTTTTTTTTCTTTTTACCTTTGAATCTAGTTAATGACACACTTACGAACACCTGATTTAAAATCTGATGGATAAGATTGATCATGATCTTGTATTAAAAGCAAGTAGTCTTGAGAAGTCCCTTTATATACTTTACCGAAATAAAAAGTCGCAACTGAGTTTGAACATGTGACATCTTCTTTGCCAAATGCTCTGCCAAGTTCGAATGTTCATAAGGAAATTTTTTTAAAAATAGACTGAGGGTTGAATTTGCATGAACCAGTTTCAATTTGGACTAGCAAATTCAGTGAGTCAGATTAGTTGTCCATGGGGTTGCAAAAATGATAAACTTCGGATGGAAAATATGACAAAAAAGGAAAAATGCGTAAAATGAAAATCAAATATCTTATTTCATCTAGGAGCTATAAATCAAAATCAAAATCAAAATAAAAAAAATTAAAGAAATATGCTACAAAATCACAAATCTAGCTCAAAATAAAACAGAAAACCCATTTTTCATCTCGCAATTTATATAATAGGAGCTATTGATTCAAAAAAATGATTCAGATTCAGTTAATAGGTGAAAAAAAGAAAGTCATGTTTTCTTGAAATAAAATAGACAAAATAAATAGTGGAATAGATGAAATTGACAAAAAATGATGGAAAAAGCCAAAAATTTGATCTTATAGATCTTTGGTTTTGGTAAAATTTTTTCCTGCTTTTGTAAATCAATGAGACTGGAAAATTTTATTCCAAACTGACAAAATAGTTTTGAGATAAGGAAAGAAACTAGAGTTTTTTTTTATTTTTTATTACGCTCCCAAATTTGGATTGTTGGCTTCTTCTACTTTCTTTTTTATATAAAAAATGGTAGTATGGATAGGAAAGATGGCTCAAACACTAGCATTGTTTCAAGATTTTTTTATTATAAATGAACAATTTTTAATGTTTGGACAACAATTTGTTTCATGCATCACAATATGCTTTCATTTTAATATCGATGTGTAGACATTAGCAAAATGTGTATAGATTATTGGGTGTGGTTTATATAAGGCATCGATCTAAACAATTGAAGGTATATATACCTCCAAACCCGCCCAAAGATGAAGATGCTTTGCCGGGTAAGCCCTAGGATGGCCTGAAAATCTACTTCAATTTAAAGCTTGAAAATAGTGTGATTCAGTTCAGTAGATTTATAAGCATTCGAAAATATTGAAAATGAATTGTCAACAGTGCAAGATGTAATTATGCTTTACGATGAAAGCCACATGCCAATTTATGATTTGTAACATGTATTGCATCATTTTACGTGATATTTTTGTGGATTTGGAGTTTCATGCTTCTTCTGTTTTTGGACGGTTTTTTAAATAGTTGTTTCAAAGATATACCTTTTTAGCTTTTCTTTCACATTTGTGTGAAATTTGATGCAAAGTTTTTGTCTTGAGCCCTCTAAATGATCTACTCAAATATTTTGTGATCAAACCCCTTTTAATAGAAATCAGTGCTAAAAAATTGGGGATTTTTTGGATAAATATGTTAATATTGTCCAAAAGTAGCCTAAGATCTGACAATTTTTTTACTAGATTCATACATAATTAAATATGTTTCTTAACCAACGATAAAAAATACGTATTTTTTTGTTGAGCTCACCCTATTATAGCCCTCTCGCACGAATGCGAATGCGCACAGCGGCAGGCGGATGCATGATACATAAAAATATTCCAAAGTCAATATGTGTACGAGTGGAAAAATATACAAATTAAAGCAAATAACTTACTAACACCGAGATTTACGTGGTTTACCTTTTTATGCTGCGTCTACGCGAGAAAGAGACACATCTACTATTAACTGAATGATTATAATAGTCTTCCAAGATATAAACTTTATTGGGTTCGCTGATTTCTTCTAGAAATTTCTCTCTAGAATTTTTTTTCTCTGAGGTTCTTTTCTATCTTAGAGATTTATTTTCTTTTTAGAGGCTTTCTCGCTCTCTAAAAGAATGTTCACTATTTCTCTCTTTTTCTTCTCTTCTCTCTCTACAAAAAAAAGATTTAAGAAGATGGGCAGTAGCCCTTTTTGATCTTCTTGTTCTCTCTAAGAATAAGGGTTGCTCTCTATCTTCTTCTCTCTTCGAGAAAGATAACTCTCTCTTGAGAATGATAGATTTCTTTATCTTTTTCTTCTTTTTTTCAGTAGAAGAAGGCTTCTTGTATTTTTAAGACGAGTTGCCTAAAGAAATGGTCCAAAAGAGATGCGCCCAAAAATGGTTCTAGAGAGGTGACTTTGGTTAAAACTATTATTCGTAAAATCGACCGATCTAACAGCTAACCACCCGGTTAGATCGGAACCAGTTAGTGGCGGGTTTCAGCTTTGGGCAGTGATCAATAGGTATTTTTAAAAAAATATTCTAAAAAATGTATATAAATTCTCAAAAAATAAGGAATTTGATTTGTAATGTAATTTTGAATATTCTTTACATTACGGTAAAGATTAAAAATTATTTTGGTCATTAATACTCACTTTGATATTTTTCCATCTTTTTTAGAAAATTTTAAAAATAGCCATTAGAAAATATAAAATGGGTTAAATTCCATTTTTTTTCATTAATTTTCAACTTCAATTGAATGCATTTTGTTTTAATCATTCTTTATATGCTTTTCATATTTTAACGGATTTTGTTTGTATTTTTTAAAATTTTTTTATACTTTTTTGACCGCTCGGGACTTGCCCGGTTAGAACGGTTGAATTCGCCGATTAAACCGCTTTCAAGCCCATGTCCGGTTATTAGTTCCGATTCAATTTTACAAGTATTGATTAAAACCCAATTAATAGCTCACGGCTCTTTCCCATGAGAGGAGCACACACGCTAAAGAGATCTAGGCCCCCACTTATTGCTCTTATATGCGTCAATGGGATATAGAGGATATATAACCCCATATCAATTACTTCATACCGTATTTCATTGATCGGTCAACAAGTCATATTTTGTCTTTTTAAAACTGCCCTTCTAAAAAGATTATTTTTATTGGTGTCCTTCTCTCATGGGAGAGGATGCTCAACAATTTTGTAGACTTTTTATTATTTTCTATCTAAAAAGAAAAAGAAAATTTAATTTAAAATCTTTTTCCCTTTTTCTTATTTTTTTTAGTTTCTTGTGGATCATCCAAATAAGATTGAAATCGCCAATCTGAATTGGTTTAACAAGTAGAAACTGATTCAGATCTTGATTCTGTGTTTTACAACCCTAAATGGGGCACAATCAAAAGGTTTTAGGAATAGAATTTTATACTAGAGTGAACATCTAATTTGGTGACTGTGTATGGGAAGGGATCGCCTCTGTATGATTTCCACTTGGTTGAGAGACAGCATCTCTGTTCCTTCGGTTGGAGTACTTACATAGGCATACAAGTAGTTTTTTGTTTAGTTAAGATTCTTGTGGCATATATTAGAATTTGAATTGTTTTCTCAGTCTGCTAGAAGTTGGTTGAGTACCATTCCAGAGGAATCATAACCATCTGAATAGTTTTTGGCGCATGAATAGGTAGGGCAATCTTTGTAGCAGTTAACTTAGAACACTCAGTTGGAACTGTTGTTGCACAAAATTTGCACCTAGTTTTCCCGCTATTGGGTTGGAATCTCAATCCTTTTCGAAATTGTGAAGTGCAGTATCTCACCACAAGGAAAGGCGAACATTAGCGACTGCCACTGCAATAGAGTGATGATTCGCTGTGGTTAAGCGACACCACACATTTTTCACCTCAGTTAAGACGCTTCAAAGATCGTCTATGTAATCTTGAATTTAAGGCCTCGAAAGACTCTAAAGCCAACCACTTATATAGAAACCATGAAGAGACTGCTTGTGCTCAAAATCACCTTACACTCTGTAGAGAGGTTATGGAGAAGTTAATGCAGAAAGCAAGATCTAGTCGTATTTGGAAGTAAGCATTGTAGGAAGCAGGAATATTACGATTAAAATCTTTTGGGATGGTCTAAGGGAGTATTAACTTAGATGCAGACGGTTTTTTGAGTATTAACTTAGATGGAGAAGGTTCATAAACCTTATTGCATAAATAGAATGTTTGGTAACATTTTGAGCTCTTTAATCTTTTTATTAGAACCTCAATTAATTGGAAAAAAGCTAAAATGATGGTGAGGAAGAATCTTTTTATTGGAGATATGGAACGCAACTTGCTATCACTCTCTGCATCAAATTACTTGTATAATTTTTGTCATTTCCTCATGTTAATTATGCAAATCGACCATATACGCATGTTAAACGTTAATGCTCTAACCTTTGGTTAATCATGAAAAGTACATCTATCCAAAAAACTATGGGGGACGAGAGTGTATGGTGTCAATAATAAATAAGCTTGTGTGGGTAGGTATGGTATATCTACTAGTTGCAATGATCATGACATCGTGGTCAAAATTTTTTTCCAATTAATTGGGATCGGCTACACGAATTCTAGTCTGCTATTATGCTCTATTAAGGGTGGTACCCTCAATGAGGTCATACGCACCTATATATTTTCTCACTATTTACAAAACCAAATAGAAATTAAAAAGGTCGAAAGTCAGTTTTACTAATGAAGTCAAGAGATGATATTCATACACATCAAATCATAAACATATTACATAATAGCTATGTTTTATGGAGAGGATTGGGGATCTTTCACAGATGGATCTTTGGGCGTAGACCATGGATACTCCATCGTGGGATCTCGTGGTAGTCTTCTAAAGTTGATGAATGGTGCCCACAACATCAGGCTTGCACAAGTGAAAAGGAAAACCAATAAGGCAATATCAACGAGGTATATAATTTGAAGAAAGACTAAAGAAAAGGCAAAACGTGACTTGACAAATAACTACAATAGGAAGAACCGGTTTTGCCAAATATTCCTACAAGAATATGTAATAAAATCACAATTCTTTGAGAGAGACGTGTCAAAATCAAAATGTATGTAAATTCACAGTTCCAAAAATTTTTGTAGGGTGAGATTAATAATCGCCAATCCAGGCTGGGATTTAGTGGGGACCGACCCGGTTCCTAGTTGGAACTAGGACGATTCTCATAGACTCACTCGGTTTCGTCAGAGAACTAGGATTGCCAAGTTTTTACTATTTTTAATTTTTTTTTTTCAGTCTTTGTTTTCAAAACTACAATGAAGGAAAAAGATGTATATCGCCCTCTCTACAATTATAATACCAAATAACCCCTCCGGTCTATAGGAAGCCCATGGATTCCCCTCCAAGTTAAAAAAAAAAAAAAAGTTTTAAACTCCTTTTTATTTTTATTTTCATTGTCCAAATGATAATATTCACCTTTTTCATTTTCTAATAACCCCTATTATATAAGTAGAATTTTCTTTATCGTTCAAATTATAATATTTACTTTTTTCTTTTTCTAATAACCCTATCATATAAATAGAATTTGAGATTCGAGATGTCTCTGTAAACCTACTTGAGAGAGAGAAAGAGATGGGGTAAAAAAGGTTAGTTGCTAGAGGAGAGGGAAGAGGATTTTCATGGGTGAACAAGAGAGAGTAAGATAGCGGGAGCTTTTTTAGGGTTTCGATGAATTAGGAAAATAAAAAGAATAAATATTAGAATTGGGATAATGAGAAATGGGCAGAGAGTTTTTTTTTTTTTTGTTATTTTTTAACTTTGGAGGATGTCCCTAGGCTTTTTATGGACAAGAGGGTTTATTTAGGATTATGATTGAATAGAGGGGAATATAAGTTTTTTTCCTCTTAGAATTTTTGTTAAATTTTTTTTTGGGACTGAGGTTTGCCTATCCTGCTCACCGTTCTCAGATCGGAGTCATATTTTGGAAGGCCTAGTTAGCCCGGTAGATCCGGATTTTGAAACACACCTTAGAGATATGGGGTTTTTATTCTCTTTAGTATTTTATGACTTATTACTAGAGAGATGATCATGTGGATACAAGCCCACAAGAACTTCCCTTATCTATTTTAGGAAATTGTGGTCAATCTCAGCCGTTCTTCATATGGAACTGTCAAGAGAAAAACAAAGATCACTCACCCAGGGAAGAAGATGAACACGAACATGAATTGCAAGTAGAACTCGAAAAATTTTCTTTTGTACCACCGAAGCCTAAGCCAATTCATTATCACTGGCTGCAAAATACAAAGACCCCGATTAGTTTAAAGAAAAAGATTATTAAGCCAATCACTTATACAGTTATACTATAGCGTAAGCCACATAGAGGGATCTATTGGACCCCAAAATTTGCACATATATAGATGACAATTAAAATTAAAATCATGAATTCACATATAAAATGAAGGAAGATGAATCCCCCTTTTTACCGGCATAATAAACAAGTACCAAAATGCAACAGCCCCCCCTTCAATCCATGTCCAAATCCAATCCTCACTAAGATCCACCTCTAGGGCTCGAGCTGGCAAATCAACCGCCTTCACAAACAGGTCCTCTTATTACAACAATTCAAGCATTTAGAGAGAGAAACTTATCTGAATGAAGCATTACAACATCTAAAAGTTTAGAGAGAAATTATAAAAGAGAGAAAGAGGGTACAAACAGTTGTCTCATGACTTACAGTTGAGAGTAGAATTCCCAATTCCGCGAAGGTAGAGAGTTTGATTAGGAACTCGTTTGTAAGTTCTTCTCCCAAAAGATTATTTTTTACCTGAGGCCGCTAAAGAGTGGTCATTCCAGAGAGAGAGAAAGAGAGATGTAATAAACAGAGAGCGATGTAACCAACCTGCGGTAAACAGCAAGCAATATGCATGTTGTTTTTGTGAGTAGAAACTGCAGTAGATAAACGATAAAGCCTAGGAAATTGAAGGTGGGTGCCATTGTAGCGTGAGGAAGAAGATGAGCTTCTGGGTTGAAAAGTGGAGGGTGGAAACGCTCTGATGGCAGGGAGTTGAAGGCTCATTTTTTTTTCCATTTGGATAACTCCTCTTCTTTCTCGTTGGGTCTTATTTATGTGACATATGCTTTAAAACTTAGTTTCAAAAAAATTTACCCTTACCCCTTTTCGTATGTTAAGGTCCAAATTCTTTAAGAAATTCAATGATTACAGGTATGGATAATTAGAAGGATGAATTTTCTGCACCAAGCATTCTAAGCAGTAAAAATTACATTAAAACCAACTATATCAAAAAAGAAAGGTATACAGAGAGCACATATACAAGATCACAATCCCTCTTATCCGTTAGATTTTAGATTTGGTGAATGTAAAAGAGTCATTGACTAGATTTAAAGTTCAAATTTTTTTTTGGAACTTGGTGATATATCCCAAGCCATCCAAGCAGTTTCCCTTAAAGGCACGATATTCATGTGACCAAAAGACTAGATCACATGAACTTAAGTGGGAATTAGTGAGAATATCAAATCAAGGTAAGGGAACCAAAAACTAGAATTTTAATTGGAAATCTCAAGTTCTAAAATCTGGAGTAGGAGATTTTGAAAACTAGGAGGTCAGAAAATTAGCCAAATTAAACCATTTGGCGATATATGTTAAATGAATGAGAATCTGAAATTGTAACTCATCCATGGTAAATCCAGCAAAATGGACGGTCTAGATTACATAAAGAAAAAATATTGTGGATGAGTTGAGAGCATGCCTAAGTATTTTATTTTTTTATTCATTTTATTGAGCTAAGTTTCAGGGTGTATATAACTTTCACTCTCACGCACCTAGAAAAAATATAAAATTATTTTAAAAATTAGAATGATTAGACACGGATCATCCAGAGAATGTTTGACATTTAAATTTTATTTTATCATTCATTCATTGGACTGAGCTAAAAATTTGGGTTCTTATGTTTCTCACCTCAGGCACTAGTAAAAAAAGATAAAACTTGTTTTAATTAATAGAATGATTGGACCTCCCTGAAAGTCCATATTATAGTTCACCCAAAATTCTATCCATCTCAATAATGAAATCTTCATTGGACGGTCAAGAACATGCCTAAGTATTTCAATGGATTGAGATGAAATTTCATTCATCTATAAAACTAAATATCACACACCTAAAAAATATTTCAAAATATTTTGCAAAAAAGTAAAGTGACATGAATACCTCTAATAATAAATGATTGGTATTTTGGACATTTTATTTTCTTTGAATTAGATTTTTATGTTTTTACATACTCTGAATTAGATTTTTATGTTTTTACATATATACCGCAATGAAGCACACATGCTGTCCCAGTTTTATCTTGAGCTTATTTTCAAAAAGAAATAAAATATTTGAAGAATTGTGTCACATTTTCAAAAATGATAAAACAATCTAGAAAATAGGAAATCTATATTTCCCATTTTTTTGACATTTTACTCTTCTGGCGGGGTAGGGATGTGAAACATTTCTCATTTTTGAGGAATGTGGAACTCCTTTCACTGTAGAGGAATTGCCGCATTAGAAATTTTGGCTTTGGACTGAAATTTCTAATTGTCAAATAGTGAAAGTTGGATAAGGTGGTCTAATATGGTGTATATAATTTTTAAATTTTTTTTCCACTAGAACACTTACAAAGGTTCAAGTGAAAAAACTCACTTGAAATAAATAAATAACCAAAGGTGGTTCTCACTTGTTGCCACTAATTACAACGTCTTTTATTCAATGAATAAAACCAACACAATGCTTATGAGAATAAGAAGGCATAAAAAATAAAATACTGCAAACCACAAAACAAGATGCTGGAAGATTACCTCAATCGGACGTAATACACCCCACACCGTGTCTCCTCCTCTAATGATGTACCAGACCAATGGTTTATCTCAGATATACAAAATATGGAAAACCTTAGCTACTACCTTTTATGAACATGAGAGCATGAAACAACTACACTAACCTAAGCATCAATGCCTTAGGTTATGTGAGTGTGGTGTGCCCCCTCTTGGGCCTATCTTGGGTCATGCCCCCTTCTTCTTACTATCTTACTAAGAGAGATGAGAGAGAACTTTGATTGAGAGAGAGAGCCTAGGGGTGGCGTGCTATCCTAAGTGGAGAGTAGAGAGAGATGAGAGGTATAGAGATTTGAGAGAGATATGGTCTCTATTTATAGAGTTTCCAAGGGTTAGGGTTTCTTTAGGGCTCGCTATCTTTAGTGAGATTAGCTCCAGACCATCAATCATAGGAGACTTCTAGGATAAGAGTTCTGAGCCATTGAATCATTTGATCAGCCATTATGATTCAAATGAATGTGCTGGAACCTTATCATTCAACTTCTTAAACATAATCTCATCAAATAATGAAATATGAAAAATGTTACCAATCTTACTTTAATTTTTCATAATCTTCTTACACATACTCTATTTATTGAAATCAATATTTAATTATTTCAAATCATACTATATTATATCAACTTGATTTGCAAGCCTTGGTGCCTTGACCATGTTTTAGTGAGTACTATACAATATTCAATATAGGTGGCGCATGCCACCCTAGGTGGTCTTATGTCCGCCCCACACAATTTCCCATGTGACGAATTTTATAATGGGCCCATAGCTTATGGTGGGCCCATAGCTCATGGTGGGCACTCATATAATTAGTGAATAACAAAATTCATAAAATGATTTTTAGAATATTGAAAATAAATTTTATTTATCTCTGAATATTAAAATATTAAAAATTGAATATCTCTTAATTTATAAATCCATTGTGTAAAAATAAAATATCAAAAAACTCATAAAAATTCAAATAATCAATCCAAAAATTATTTAACATTAAAATAATCAATACTAAATAATTTTGATGAGAATCTGATCTAACTAGATCTAAGAATTATAATATCACTTAAGCACTCCATCTTGTACTGTAGACTATAATCTACACTTATTTTTTTAAATTGATTAAGAAGCTTTCATAATCCATAAACTACCACATAGGTTCATGATTGAATTACAAAAGTCAAGCCAATAAACAATAGAAATGAATACCACAATATTGTAATTGGGTGTGGAAATGCTTCCACTGACGGTCCAACCCCTTTCCTTATTTTTGGCTCTATTTGTTTATTGCGGTGGCAATACGCGACCTTTATATCAAACAATCTTTAGAGGAAGGCGGCAAAATAGGTGCGATCAAAACTAATGTAATCAAGACGTACGGAAGACCCAAGGGTAGGACTCGCCCAGTTTTTAACTGGTCTTTTCTTTTATGGACCCCGGTTCAACGCGGCCATGTCTGCATATATAGAAATGCTGGCCTTTTAATAAATCTATTTTAGAGATGGATTTTAAGATTTAATTTTTAAAAATATGTAATCTCTAACATGGGAATCATGTATATAAAAAAATAAATAAGTTTTAAAAACTAGAAATAATAATTCTAATAAGAAAACATTTGGATGGTTAGTTTTTATTGTTTTTAGATGAAACACCTACTTGCATCTATTTTTAAGATGGATGCTTTACACTTTCTCGACTGCATATACATAAATGCCGTCCAACCCGCATGAAACAAATTTTCTGTTTTTTTCTTTTATCTTTTTGTTTTTTTAAAAAAACTATTAACGAGATGTCGTTGAGAAAATGAAAGAGATACAACCACTTGGCAAAAAACAAGACACGGCGAGAAAGAAAAGAAGGGGGGAAAAGAAAAAAGAAAGAAAGAAAAAGGCAGGGATCAAATAACCGTTGGAACTATCAAGACCACCATTGGCTCCTTCTCCTTTAGAACATATCATGTTAGGAAAGAAGTATTGAAATGTGAGATGAGAATAATTTGAGAAAGGAGAAAGTTTATATAAGTTTGCAATTTTATACTATTGAAACAAATTACACCTCAAAGATCCTGTCGAACAGAGTATTCTGGCATTAGAGAATCCATCGATGATCATCCCAACTTCAAGATGTATCGAACATGAAGAAAAAAAAAGAAAAAATTTTAAGTTAAAAAAATAGTGCATCTTGTAACAATTATTTAAAAATCTATCATCAAGATTTTCAAATGTTTATTGATATACTTGATCTATATTTTGAAATTTTATTTTTTAACTAGGGACAAAAATAGATTTTCAAATCATAATAATATTTCTAAGAATAAGACTTCTCAGCAAATTTTAAAAGTGCGCCTTACTTCTATAGTATGGAGGCCATCTTATACAAGCCTCACCACTTCAGAAAAACAATAATGCATCCAAGTTCTTTGCAGAGCTGTCATGTCAACTCAGTAGTTAGAGGTTCACAAGGGATGGCTGAGGTAATGTTTAGGCATTGTAGTTTTGAAACGTGCCTCAGCGAATATTTAAAAGGTGCGGTTTGTATAGAGTCTAGGATCTAAAAAATCAAATCTGACTCTACTTTCAAATACTATCGGGAAATATGGTTTTATTATTGAAAATATTTGTGACAGCGTTAAAAATATATTTTTAATTTTATTTATAAAGTTCAAAGCTTAAAAAACAGTGTAAATCGACATATCTATGAAAATTTGAAAATCTTGAAAATTGACGGTTTAAAAATACGTTACAAAATATACTATTTTCAAAACTTAAAATTTATTTTTTTCTCATGTCCATGTATCTTGATGTCGAGATGAACAATTTGAAGATATTTGAACATCAAAACAACCTCTTCTAGTGAACTTTTTGATGTAGGCTCAAATTCAATTGTTTAGATCCTCGACTATATATAAACTTTTTCCATATTTAAATGGGGCAATATTAAAAGGGTGAGGTTTGTATAAGTCAGGTGCACTAAAAAAATTTACTTAGAGATGTCGTTTCGACGTCGAATATCTTATAATGGCTTCAAAATCTCTTTTTATCTTCAGTTAAAAAATTTAAAATTTTAAAAATAATACGGATCGAGCACATCAATAAACATTTGAAAATCTTGAAACAGATGATCTAGATAACTTTTTACAAAATATACTATTTTTTGAATTTGGAATTCTTTGTTTTCTTCATGTCCATTCATCTTAAGGTCGAAATGTTCAGTTGGAGGGTTCTCTTATGTCTTAACATTCTCCACAGTAGGATTTTTGAGATGCACCTTTCCTCAACAGTATAAGGTTGCAACCTTATACAAACTTTTCCCATATTAAAAGATTGTCATTTGTGTAAGACCGAGGCTCTAAACACATTGTTGTAATATTAGAAATTTTTATGATGGCCTGAAAGTTTATTTTTATCTCTAGTAATACAATTTAAAAATAAAAAGTAGTGTAGATCGAGTAGATCATAAACACTTGAAAATCATGAAAATTAACAGTCGAGACAATTCATTATAAGATGCAATATTTTCAATAGTTGAAAACTTGTTTTTCTCATGTCCATACATCTTGAGGTTGAGATGATCGAATTGAGGGCTTTTCGATATTGAAACAACTTTTTTTAATGAAATTTTGAACTGTGCATAAATTTGATTGTTTAGAACCCCGCACTTATATAAACCTTTTCCATATTAGAAAGGGTGCAATTTGTATAGGGCCGAGGCTCTAAACAATCAAAGTAAAGCTCACCGTCAAATATTGTCGAGAAATATGATTTCAATACCTGAAATCTTTGTGATGACCTTGAAATAAATTTTCATCCTTAATTATAAAATTAAAAGCTTCAAAAACTAGTATAGATCGAGCAAATCTATTAACACGTGAAAATATTGAAAATTGATGATAATACATTATAGGATGCACTATTTTTAATACTTAAAAACTTGTTTTTCTCATGTTCATATATCTTGAGGTTGAGATGATTGAATTGAGGGTTTTTCAGCATCAATACAACTTTTTTTAATGAATTTTTTAGGTACCCATTAATTTGATTGTTTAGAGCCTTGCATGTATGTAACCTTTTTCCATATTAGAAAAGGGAAAAATTAGCCAAGTGGATATGTTAAGAAAAATAAAGGCCTGTATGAATATTGTTCAAAATGCGCATTCATGCCACACGCATTTTGATGGCCATTTAGCTTGCGCCAGAATATGTTTCAGTGGCTTTCTTGTACACCCTTCAGAACCCCACTGATTCAAAAAACACTGCCAATTTGCGTAATTAAAAATTAGAAAAAATTAGTTATAATTAGCAAAAAGTTTATATAGGGTGTCAATTTGAGACCATAGGAGTGAGGCGTACATCAAAAATCCATGGGAAGACGTTATTCTGACTTGAAAAAACTCAAAATTTATGGATATTTAAAATTAATAATTTTAAATCTTAAAAATAATGTATCTTATAAAATATTATTTGAACCATACGTTTTTAAGATTTTCAACTGATTATAGATTTACATGCTCCAGACAATTTTTAGAGCATTAAGTTTTATGATGGGGGATAAAACCATATTTTGATGCTTTTTTAGATTTTTGGAACCAGAACTACATCTTTTAACCGGACTTAGAGGTTTGACTTTGATTCTTTTAGGGCGTGATTGATAATAGGAAACCAGACTTAGAGGTTCGACTTTGATTCTTTTAAGGCGTGATTGATAATAGGAAGTGGCTTTTGGAAGTTCAGAACTTCTCAACTTTCATGTTTGATAAAAATGAGAACTCCAAATAAAAACTTTAGTTTGCTGTTGATCTTCCAACACCACCATTTTGTAAAAAAAGTTCCGACCCAAAAGTCGGAACTCAAAATTGCCAAGTTCGTAACTTCCTCTCGTTCTGTAACCCTAGCCTCTTTTCTCTTCATCGCTGGTGAGCACCCACCCCGATAAGCACCTCTCTCTTCGCAGCTTCCCATCTTCGCCGCTGAGAAATCCAGACATACAAAGTAACCCCCATTAAATGCCCACGCTCCTCTCTCTCTAAAATTTCTCTTTCTCTCTCATGGTTTCCATTTGCTCACACCGCTTGTGCCAGAAGAAGCTTGCTCCAGTGACTAGGGTTTTTTTTTATGTTTCCTCCATTAAGATCACGGTAAGAACTCTCTCTCTTTCTCTGTTTTTTACTTGCTCTGTTTTTGTTTTTTGTTTTATCCCTCTGCCTTGCTTTTTGCCCTAGAAATTTTGGTTTCTCAATTGTTTTTTTTTTGATGGATTTCTGCACTTTCCGTGCACGTTCTGCAGTATAGAGTGCTGACCTGGAATTTTGTCTTTGGCATTTTAGGGCTCTTGAGGTTTTATGCCCTTTGGCGGCAAAGTGATTGCTTTCCTGCTTTGTTGATTTGTTATTTTTATGTAAGTTAATCACCTTGCTTCTCATGTTGCTTTGAAATTTTTGGTTATAGTTCATTGCATGTTTTTGAAGTAATTTGATTGTTTCACTGTATAATTTTCCTTGCTAGGCCTCATTTTCTTCCAATACTTGGATTTTTTGTTTACACTTTTTACCTTTTTTTTTTTTTTTTCTTTTTTTTTTTTTTGTTGACCAATTCCTTTGTTCGCTTCAAATTGGGCTAAAAAAATGTTCGCTTCAAATTGGGCTAAAAAATGGGTGAGAAAATACGTTCATGGAAGGAGAACCTAGCTCCTTTCAATTTTTATTCTTAATTTTGGATGAAACTGCTGAATTAATAAAGAAAAGGGTTTTTTATGTTTGGATTCCTTCTGTGTATCTTTATACTAAATCATTTCAGGGTTTATTTGCTGAAATTTAAGTCCAATTATCATTTAAACAGATGGTTTGTGCACATGAAAGTCAGAAATGTAATTTCTTCAACTATGATATGGCTCGATTGATTCTGGGGAATTTGTTCCAAAACATGGCTACTATATGACGGTTTTGGCCTGCCTATAACTAAAACAAAGCAAAACAATTGATATCCATCTTAAAGCTTATTTAGACTAATCACATTCATATCTATCTAGTTCCATGACATTGGAATTGAATTTTTTTCAGTGGAATCTAGTATGTGAAAAGCTCATTTTCACAGAACAAATGCTATAGTCATCGCATGCATCTCGGTGGCCAAAAATTGATGCCCTGAAGACTTTTTCTTGATCACCTAACTTTTTTGTTTTGATGCATATAGGTCACTTAGACCATCTAATTTGTGGTATCTTTTTGGATTTTAGATTTTCTGAGGTTCTTTACCTACATTTCATAGTTCATAGGGTTTGATAGTAAAATTATGGTATTAATGTTCCGTTACATTCTTGCATCTGGTTTTTTTTTATTTTTTCATTAATTTCTTTTAATGTTAAGCCTATTTATTGTTATATGCATCTTACAATGTAAGTCATTATGTATATGTAACAGTATGATCTTTGATTTGGAGCCCATGTATATGTAACAGTATGATTTTTTATTTGAAATTTGGAACCCATTTATATGTAACAGTATGATCTTTGCTTCCTTCTCCATTTTCTTGAGATGGTGTGTACCTTCTTTGTGTTGGAAGAATGGTACTTGTGGTTGAATTCTGTATTGGGGTGTTGGTTTTTATATTGTTCTTGTGTATGCTGATTTTTGTGCAATTGCGCGCCTGATGAACTGGTCAATTGCACTACTTTCACTTTGCACATGCACTTACCATTTTGCATATCTAATAATTATATTATCACTATTTTGTGTACAATTTCAGGCCAAACTTACAGAAGTGGCACAAGAACGGGGCAGAGGAATTCATATATTCACAAACTTGGCTTCTATACCATTTGATGGGACCCTGGCTTAGATACCATTTATTTTGGTATGGACTATAGGCCGGTTTGGAAAATAAATTGCATTTTTATCATTTGGTGTTAGTGGTGGGCATATAACAAATGTAACTCTCGCCAATGGGATAAAAACCAGTCTTTTCTCTAATCCAATACAAATATCCAGTTCTTCTTTAACTTTCCAGGAGGTTATTAAACACAGAAACCACGAACTTCTTAATTTCTCAAGAGGTTATCAAACACAGAAACCAAAAACTTATTAACTTCCCAGGAGGTTATCAAACACGGACACCAGTAACTTCTTAAGTTCACAGTTCTTCGGGAACTTCTAATTTATAGTTCATGAACTTGTTTCTAGTTATCAAATAGGCCCTTAGAGTGAGTACATTGTGAAAACCTTTCCATTATAACTATGGAAGCAAAAGCAAACTTTCATACACTAACCCGTAGAAGAAACAAGCTGTAAAACTAGAAGCCTGAAGTGTTAAAAATGTGGTTGTTAAGCAACAATTGTGAACATTTATTAGGAAATGAGGATGCACCCTTACTTATTAATAGAAGTAATGTTGCATTACACCGACTATTTTATTTGAACCCTATAGATTGACATTGTCTCAAAAGACGTACCTCATTTTTGACACTATCTCGAAAGTATTAGTACTTTTAGGTATTTCAAAATAATATATGTTTTAAGTATAGCTTTCCCAAGTTCTTAAATAATTGAGGGAGAAAGTAGTGAGTCCCACTTGACGTGTATGCTTGTATCAACGCAAAGACTTCCTTGCAAGAGTGCGAATCAGGCTTGTAGAAATGAAAACCACAACATAGTGACTATAGTGTGGGGTACTACCATCACGACTCAAACCCCTTTCCCAGATAGGGGAGTTAAATGGAAAAATATTGACATTTCCATTTTGAAATAAATGAGGAAGGGCGCCTTGGTGGTTACAAAATAGAAATGTTACTCTATTTCGAGCTCCTTCCAAACCTTGGACCGTTTACTTCAAAAATTTGGGTACTTTTTGAAATTTGACATGAACTTATAGGACTTGCACTGTTAAATTAACCTTCCACTAGAATTAGGACTAATTACCATGGCTTCCCCAAACAAGAAAATTTTCCAAAGGGGGCAGATTTTCTAACTCATTCTCTTTATAGTCCATCGTGATGAGACTATTTATCTTTGGTACAAAGTGGTTATAATTAATATTGATTATTAGATGTGGAATTAGATGGCTGCATTTATTCCATTAACCAAGTTCAAATTTCAAAAAAAGCACAAAATTGAACTTTGTGACACACTCAAGATATCATATTTCGCAGTAGATAGTTACAAGCAATTGTGGCCTCCTCATATCAAAGATAAATGATCTCATTGTAAACAAATAATTTAAATACCATTTACAATTTAAAATTGAAATACATGAAAGATGTACCATGACAGCATCAAGCTGTATGTCATATTTGTACAAATTTCACCATTGGATCGATTGGAGTCCCTAATGACACTGGTAATTTACTATTTCAATAAAATTGATTTTGGTAGTAAATTGATTATTGTTTGGCAGCGTTCTTTATAACCTTAGTGGCAGTCTTATGTATGGAAAAATAGACAATTTACTTTTAACACAAGAAAGTCGTAATCACTCTTGTCCTGTAAATTTCAAATCGGATGGTTGTGAGCATATCATTGCCTAGATTCAAATTTCAAACAAAAATATTTTCTTGAACTTGGCGACACCCCAAAATATCTAATTTGATATCTAATAGCCAAGAATAGTTATGACCTACTTATAAGAAAGATAAATGGTCTCATAGTATACAATCTCCAAAAATCAAATTTCTTTTATTTTTTTGTTTTTGAAATTGTTCTCCTAAACTCAATTTTGGTTTTTTTAATTTTTTAATTTTGAAATTGTTCTCCTAAACTCAATTTTAACATTAAAGAAAGTAATTTTTTTTTTTAATATAGCTGAAAAGCAAGCAAAAATAATCAAACAATTTTATATATAGGAAAATAAAGCTAGGTAAGTACCAAAGTCTTTCACATCAGGAATGCAGTGTCTTACACCTAGTTTTCTCACACAAAACCTAGTATTCAAATAAAATCTTGGAAATTGTCCACGACATCATGCACCATTATTGAATCTTATGATTCACGTCCCCAAACTTAAATAAAATAATAGCAAACAATATTTTGCAACCCCAATATCAAGAGGTATGCTGTCAATTTCTCTGTTGCATTACACAGATCAAGATCCCCATCCTCCATTAAGTAAGCACAAATTATAATAATCAACCATAAAATAAACTGGACTCCAGAGCCTAACGATCAATGAAAGAGTTTGTCACACAAGTAAACCATGTTCTTCTTCCTTTTTTTTTTTTATAATTTTCACAATTAAACAATCTTCATCATCGCCGTTTACGTTAATTTCATTCAAAAGAGAGATCCTAGGAATTTGAAATTAGGGCTTGTGAAGAGCCCTACCAGCTAATAAGGCTGCCTCAATAACCACATAAATTACATCAATCACCTCCTGAACGTCACACTTATTTCCCTCAAACGAAGGACGCCCTGATGCTCTGAACTCAGAAATGCAGTCAAGAAACTCTTGGTTACACTCTTGGCTCAGGTAGTCTTCTGTCAAGATACATAAACAATTCGTCTCTTTAATACAAAAGATTATTTTATAGGGAATTTATTAAAGGGTGAGGTCTATATAAGGCGTCCTGTTTATACTGTAGAAGAAGTAATGTGCACCTCTAAATTTTTGCTCGGTTATGTAGTTTTGATATTAGAAACCTTTATAATGGCTTCAAAATCTGTTTTTATCTCTAGTTATGAAATTTAAAATTCTAAAATTCGTACAGAACAAACAAATCTATAGACACTTGAAAATCTTGATGGACGGTCTAGATAACTCAAAATGTACTATTTGCTGGACTTGAAATTTTTTATTTTTTATCATATCCATACATCTCATGGTTGAGATGATCAATTGGAGGTATTCTAATGTTGAAACTTCTAAAGGATTTTGGAAGTGCACTCTAGTTCAATAATATAAGGGATCCTATACAATGAGAGCATTTACCTTTGGTACAAGAGATCACAATTACTTATGACCATCTGATGCAAAATATAATAGCTTGGGATTATTACAAAGTTTGAGAAATTTTCTTTTGAACTTTGAGCTTGATCAATGGAATAAATACAACAACCTAATTTCACATCCAACGGTTAATATTATTTGTGACTACCTTGTACTAAAGATAAATTGTCTTATTTTATACTTTTCCATAATATAAGGTTGATGCTTTAGATAAACTTTTTCCTTTATCAAAATACACATCACTATTAACTATTTAATATTGAGAAGGGTATATAATAAAACCATTTACCATTAGTACAAGGTGGTCACATTAATCTTGACCGTTGGATGTAAAATTGGTTGGCTACAATTATTCCATTGACTAAGCTCAAAGTTCAAAATAAATTTTTTAGAATTTTGTGATACATTCAAGCTATCAAATTTCACATCGAATTGTTGTAAACAATTGTGACTACCTTGTATCAAAAGTAAATGGTCTTATTTTATACAATCACTATTTACCTTTGGTACAAGTGGTTACATTAATTTTGACAATTAGATGTAAAATTGGCGGTCCCCAATTATTCGATTGATCAAGCTCAAACTTCAAAAAGAAAATTTTTGGAAGTTTGTGAGACATCAAAGCTATCAAATTTCACAATAGATGGTTATAAGCAATGGTGACCACTTTGTATCAAAAGTAAATAGTTCCATTATATACAATTCCTTTAATATTTTACCATTTTGGACTATTTCAACTTATAATTATGTGGATTTTGATGGCTTTTTGAAATTAAATAATTATGTAGATTTTGATGGCTTTTTGAAATTAAATAGAAAACCGGTAAAGTATGAAGTGGTTAATCTTTTTCGTACAATTTGATAAATTTCCTTTGTGCTCCTACGCCATTAATCTTTCATTTAAGGGGGTTTAATTTTGCTCGTGAATTGGTGTCTTAAGAATCATTTAACTTGCAATAATTGCAATTTTGATTGTGATTACTAAAACCAAAGGGAAACAAACTTTTAAATCACCTATTTTATATGTAAGGAATACTGTGATCCATGTGATCATGAGGTCATCACCTGTCCATCATTTGATTGGACGGTGATAGAGGGAGAGTTTTGACAACAAAGCAACTCTATCTCCCACTCTCCCTCAACGCCATCCAACCCATCAATTAGCCAGTGATGACCCTCATGACCGTTGACAATATAAGTGCAAAATTTTCATATAAATTATAAAATAATTACAGTGACTACGTACGGACCTTAAAGTTTTAGAAAAAAATACAAAATGTTTAATTTATAAAAAAAAATTACAAAAAAAAAGCCGATCAACTCATTTTTTTTTTTTTTTTTTAAATTGACCCTCAGTCAACTCAAATTTCGATGCTTGCATTTTTTTTTTTTTTGTTATTGTCTTAAAAGCTCCGGGCACAGACCTACTTGTAAAAAAAATTCTAGGGTCCGCATGTAAATCACTCAACAACTTGATGAATGACCTACCGTTTTTGGCTTGCACGCAATTATCATGAGTTTGGCAGCAAGCATCAAGGCCATCGCACGGACCCTCGCCTGGGCATCCGCTGTAACCGAGCCCACAATATTTTCCATACCTCAGCAGTGGAGGAACTGCATTTTAATGGAAACCATTTAAACTCAGTAAGAGAGAGTGTACTGAAAGGGTCATGCCAAGAAGTATCCTCACAGATACCTGACAATGGCCTGTCCGCCAAAGAAAAGTTCATATCTATCATTTAAACTAGATTTTATACTCCCGGCTAACTTAAATAACGTGTGGAATGAATGAACCAGCGTTTGGCCATGGAAAAACACCACAACACATATGAGATATATGATCTTTTCCGTGCAAAGTTTCTCAGTGGTATGCATCTAGAAGTGTTTCAAGAAAAATGAGATAAGATGCAGAGAAGTAAAAAGAACAGAAGGGTGAAAAAAAATGGTAGAAATGAACGAAATGTACAGTTGTTTGTACAAAAAGTCAGTTTTGCAGAGGTTTTACACAAGATATGGTAAATAAAAAGAAAAGTGTGCGGTTTGTATGGAGCCTAAGCTCTAAACAATCAAATTAGAGCCTATCTTCAAATAGTATCGAGAAATGTGATTTCGATACTCGAAATCTTGTGATAGTCTTAAAATGTACTTTCACTATTATTTATAAAGTTTAAAGCTTTAAAAATGGTGAAGATCAGCATATATATATATATATATATGAAAACTTGAAAATCTTCAAAATTGATAGTACAAAAATATGTTACAAAATACACTATTTTTAAATTTAAAATTTATTTTTTTCTCATGTCCATGCATATTTAGGCATCAAAACAACCTCATCCAGTGAAATTTTTTAAGTAGGCTCGAATTTGGTTGTTTAGAGCGTCGGCTCTACATAAACTTTTCCCAAAAGAAAATGGCAACACTAATTCATCATCTAAACTCAAAAGTCGAGAGAAATCATTTCACTGAAATGCTATTCAACTGTTACCTGAACAGTAATCAGATTCGCACACGCTGCTACATTCCCTCCTTGACTGAACCAAGACCATGAGAGAGAAACCCAACAAGTGTAATTATAACAGAGAAAAAAGATCGGAAGCAAAAAGAAAAAGATGTTATTTATCTTTTTTTAAAAGTTTTTGTTTTGTACTTACCAAAGTTGCAGACAGACCAGAGGTTTGAAGGTCTACTTGTAATGCCATAACATTGGGGGCAAATGTAAAGGCAAATGGAGCAATGAAAAGAAACAGAGAGGCTAAATTTGAAGCCTGATCAAGACCCATTTTAATGGTCGGTGAAAAAGCTCAAAACTCTCTCTCTCTGTGTTTAAAGTTTGGGCTTCTCTCTCTGCAACTTTCTCTCTCTTTGCTGAAGTTCAGAAGCCTGGGTTTCACGGATTTAAAAATGGGCTTCTCTGGGAATTGACGGCTTGGATTGGATTAGAAGAGCCTTCGATTTTGGGTAAAAGGGGCATCAATTTGAGGGGTGAAGGTCTTTGTCGTGTAATAGCTCGTGATATCCACTTTGTCTTTTTGGTGTTGAGGATCTGAAATAGATATTATTGAGCTTTGCAGGAGAGTCTACCATACATGAGCGGTGTGTAGTGCATTTCCTAGCATGAGTGATGTATTATGTATGGTACACAATGGGACATAGACTGCTTGTTTTTGGTGATGAATGGTGGAGATTAGATGTAGTTCTCCGTCGTCATCGTTCATCCATGTGTTAAATCTCACCGTTTATCATTTCGAAAAACAATCTACGGGCTAAGATTTTCCCACTTTCTTATTTGTTTCTTGGAGTTGAAATATCACGATGTTAGCACTGCGGTACATGTGTAGTCACACCATACAAAAGTGACGCGAAATATGGGAAAGAATTGCCCAATGTTTTTTGGGATACGGTAGGTTGCGAAACATTTCACCTCCAACACAAGTGCCCTTAGATATTTTTATTTATTATTATTATTATTTTGGACTTTTCCCCATAGTTTCATCATTGTTTTGCAAAAGCCAAAAGATTACTCCCTTCAAGTAAAACCTCATTTAGAATAGGGGGTTGGCAACAAAGGATAGACCCAATCTAGGTCTAGATATGGGTTTAAAAATTGGACCCGGCAGGTTGGGTCCGGGTCTAAATTTTGGATCCGAACACTATTCCAGTCTGGGAGTTCGGGTCCGATAATATCTTTCAAGTCTCAATATATGAAATATATTTAAATATAGTTAAATACATAGATATCTTTAGATTTTGGGTCGAATCCGACCCAGTCTGGAACTAGATCCGATGAACTTGGGACCGGTCAGGTCTTGGTCTCATATCATTTTTTCTGGGTCCGGATCAGGTCCTGGACACGACCTGAACCGACCTGTGGCCACCCATAACCTAGAATTAATTTTAAGAACCCAAGTTTTGAGCTCTTCAACGTACAATCTATTCTTAAAAAAAAAATCTTAATTGTACCCTCTATGCATTTTAAAAAAACATAGTCATTAGGGACCATCCGAATTTTAGATTGTGAGATCCAAGCGTTAGGAGAACCAAATTTCAAGAAAACTTTTTTTGAGAATAATCATCTAGTAATCTTTAAATAATTCAAAAAATTTCAGATTGAAAGACAATCCTCTCAAGTAGGTCTTTGAGCGAGGGAGCAGAAAAACAAACTATGCTACTATGCTCCCAAGGGAGCATAATATACGTGCCATTCACGAAAACACAAAAGAGGACAAAAATGAAGTTTCATTAGGAAGCGACCGTAGCTATAAATTTTTAATGGTCATTCACCAAATAATATGTATAGAATTAAGTTATGGTAAACATTAGGGGTAAGGTGATGGAGGCACGACCAGCATGGCGACTAAAATACAAGATATTATGGTCTGATTGAGGCTCTTGACCTTTTCTTTGAAAATTAAGGCTCTTGACTTGACTCCTAATTGCAAAATACATTGCAATGAATTGGCCAGTACAAAGAAGGAATAGTCCCTACTCCCGGGTTCAACATAGCACATGGAAAGAAGCATGTAACTCAAAAAGGAGCCTTAATTTCTTGGCAAGTTCTCAGTATCTGGGCAAATGATTATATGGGTTTTAAATAGGGTGTCTTGGGTGTATTTGATTTGTGGGTTAATTATTTTTGCCATCTTTGCCCTTGTCTTTGAGGAGGGGGATGGGGTTCTATGTCTTTAAAAATGAAAAACACAACATAGAGAGCTGAGCTTTAGAGGAACAATGGATCAAATGGAGTGATTCTCAAGGAGGATATTCAGATTTTATTAAATAGTTTTTAGAGTGATTTACATAGAAACTTTAAAATTTTAGGTAAAATACGAAATGCTCTATTTATATGCGGAAATTACACAGAAGATCGGTCAACCTGCTTTTTTTAAAATAATTCCAAAATTGCCCCTTGAACAACTTGAATTTTGATTTTTTTTTTATTTTATTTCATTTTTTTAGTAGGGAAGTGCCTTAAAGATTGGGGCATTGCTCTACTAACAAAAAAAAAAAACTAAAAAAAGAAATAAAAAATCAATTGATCGAGAGGTAATTTTGAAAAAATAAAAAAAAGGTGGGTTGACCGACTTTCTTTGTAATTTCTGCCTATAAGCGGAGTATTTTATATTTTCCTAAAATATTAGGGTCTGAATGTAAATCACTTTAATTTTTAGGTAGATCAACCGAAAATAGGTATCTTACTCATTTTTATGGAATTTAAGACATCATATTGTGTTACCCATCCCCTTGACCACTTATATGCCTTGAGCTCAATCCCGAATTCTATTAACCTACATTTCATGAAATACAATACGGGCAAAATGGGATGCTCTGACCCATAGATTTTATGTAGGCTCAATTTAATTATTCATTTTATTGACATAGATGAGATTGAAAGCACCAAAAGAAAAGCAAACTAAGTCGACTCAATTTAATTACAGAGTAAATAAGAAAATAAAGGCAACATACATATCTCAAAAAAATTATTGTTGACTACTACTAATAAAAAAAATGTAAATTATAATGAAATGAGTAATTATCACAAATATCCTTTATTTTTTAAAAATTTCAAAAATCAAATTTCAAAACTACTTCCATACCCATTTTCCCACACTTTATTGTTTTTAAAAAAAAACACCCTTCATGTATCACAATTCCAATAGAATCGTGATAATCTATACTTCACCCGATGCCCTCTTGATCTCTCTTACTTCTAGTAACCACTGCAGCGGTGCTTTGAGCATCATGATAGTGTCAATGCCGGGATGATACATCACAACAGTAAAGGTGCCATAATGCGTCTTTATGCACCATGGTGCTTCCTAGATTTTCAGGAAGCTCCGTGGTGGTGCTGTGAGCATCATGGAACTAGGAATACCGTAATACTTCATAGTGGTACTCATATCTCTTTGTGTAAGTATGTGTCTAAAACCGTCATGCCATGATGCATTATTACGGTACTAATAGTGCCTTGGTGCTCAAATAGCCACCGTGGTGCATTGAGGACCATCACAGCACTAGATGATTCATCATGTCACTAGCTCACAGATCGAGCGCTTTTGCGCTGAAGATGAACAGGGCCAAGCAATTTACTGAAGTTGGGAGATGTAAAAATGCATCGGTAGTGGAGCGTTCCGCCTTAGAGTGAAACACCCGCGCAAGCAGATGTGGACGATCGCAGTGCCATGATGCTAAAAGCACCATCGCAGTGCTTCTAGGAAGTGAGAGAGAGCAAGAGGGCACATTGTGTATAATGATTCTATTAGAACTATGATACATGAATGGCATTTTGAAAAATATAAATAATGTGTGGGAAAATGGATATGGATGTAGTTTTAGAAAAATTTAGGTATTTTTTTTAATTTCTAAAAGATAAAGCATATTCGTGACAATTACCCCAATAAAATATGCAGGCTACTAGCTCATTAACAACCAAATTAGTAATAAATGAGGTGTTAACGTAAGGATATGAATATGTATCATACTGATACATATTAGTATGGATATGCAGTATAATATACATATCTCTTGATAAGATTAGGTAGTGTCTATCCATAACCGTTGGTATTTATCTTTAACTGTTACTGGAACATATGGATATCGATATGTATCATATTGATACATATCAGTATGGATATACATCTGTATGGATACATATCTCTTGATAAGATTAGGTGGTGTTTATCCATAACCGTTGGTATTTACCTTTAACTGTTACTGGCTGTATATTTATATGGAGTCTTGTATATTCTTGATTAATCAATTTAATAGAGTTCCCTACAGTATTCTTAAAATTCTAACATGGTATCAGAGCAATAGGCTCCTCAACTTCAGATCTGAGATGCGAACTCAGATCTGGGGTTACCGTGAGGTGTGAGCTCAGATCATAGTTTTGTTATGGTCCTTCAAAAAAACCTTTACTGCATAGTCCTTCACCCATCAATTTGCTCCACTTGCCTATACTCCTTTGCTTCCCTTTTGCTTCACAGTTTGCATTAAGAAATCATCTTCTAGAGAGAGAAAGTGCAATTTGTCATTTTCTTCCCAATTTGCTGATACCAACTGTATTGAACACATCAACTCCCTGTGGCGCATAACCTTTTTTATCGGTGGAAAATCTTTTGGCAGAGCAGCTGAAGTAGTGCTGCATCGAGGAGTTCAAGCTTGGGTCACTTGTGCTCGAGCAGTTCACAGTCATCGACAAAATCTGCGACCTCATCACACAGGTGCGGCTAAGGGAATTGTATCAATGAGAGACATTTCTCTCTCTAAATTTATGTCTGGTGGGGTTGGGGCTTTGGTTCTTATCATTGTTTTTGGGCTATTGAATTCTCTCTTTGAACGGAAGCTAGTGGCCAAATTGCCTTTTTCACCTTCTAGTTTTGTGTAAAAGATGAGGCCTTATTTACAACATGTTCAAGCTATGGCCGACGAATCAGAGGCTCCAAGGTGCGAGCCGAGGTGGGAATGGATGGCGATCGCTGCCCTTTAAGTACCCTGCAATTTTTGAAACCGTCTTTCTTACGTTTAGCCATCCTCTCTCTCCCTACTTCGTACTTTGTTGGGCACTTTTGTTGAGAAAAAATGCACATCTAAGTTTCTTATTATTCCAAAAAGTCTGCCTTCATTTGATAGATGGAAACCTCTTAATTTGGGTAAATTCCTTCTTTTGTTAGGCATCCTCTCTTTTATTCTACACGTGCAAAAAGTGCACCTTGAGCAAGTAGACCGCTAGGTTCTTTACTATTTTATAAAAGGTAAGCCATTGTTGTTGTACTTCCTCTGATCTGTCTCTCTACGAAATCGTATTCTGACTCTTTGATTTGTTTTGGATCTTACTGTTCTCAACTCCCAATCTAAAGTCTAACTGTTTTTGTTGATCTGTTGCTGACTTCTGTTGGCTCTTCCAAGTGCCTCATCTTTGATTATCGAATATCTTGATCCTGGTTGATGATCAAGTTTTTGTTACTTGACCATGTTTAATCATTGAATTTTTTGTTACTCAATCCTATTGGATGATGGGGTTTTTCGTTATTCCATCCTGTGTGATGATCGCGTTTTTTTTTTGTTACTCGATCCGATCTGTTCCAGAGGCCTATTGATTTGGTGTTATGCGAGACTGCTCTGTTTGAGGCGTCGGTTTATGAGGATTGCTAATTTGCAAAATTCACCTTTGAAAAATGGCATATAAAAAGGGTTGATCTGCTATATCTGAAAAATTGTCCCTCTCGTTGTTTGATCTCCGGTTCTTGATCTCAGGGTGATCGGTCTGAACTCTCATCAGCCACTCTGATCTTTATTGATGATCGAGTTTTCTGTTACCAGATCTTGTTTGATGATCGTATTTTCTGTTGCTCGATCATGTTTGATAATCGTGTTTTTCGTTATTCAATCATATCTATTGAGCGAGTTTTTCATTACTCGATCTCAGATGTTTCAATGGCCAGTTTGTCTGCTATTTATAGAGTTTTTCGTTACTCGATCCCAGATGTTCCTGAGGCCGTCTGTTTTTTAGGTATGTCATTTTTTTATGCTTATTGTTCAAGTAATCTGTGTTTGTTGTTCAAGCAATCTGAGCACGGAGACCACTACTTCTATCGGTCACGCCATGAACCTGAAGACCTGAAGATCCAACTAGTTCGTTTATGCAACTTATTGTTCAAACTCCAAATGCTTTGTGTCAAAACATCTTGAGTTTGAGGGAGGGTGTTAACGTATGGATA
>NW_006494904.1:1835526-1856080 GCF_000471905.2 Amborella trichopoda
GGTCATTGTGATAGACTTAAAATATATTTTTACCTTTATTTATAAAGTTTAAAGCTTCATAAATAGTGTAGATCGATAGATCTATGAAAACTTGAAAATCTTGAAAATTGATGGTAAAAAAATGTGTTAGATATATATATATCTATATATGTGAGCAAATATTACAATAGCTAGGCAGCTATGATGAATAGCAATATATGTAAAATGAGAGCCGTTAGATCTTCTTAATGTGGTTCAGAATACATATCACTATAAGAAATACCCATATACGCCGCAGTAACTGTGGTCGCATTAGGTCAGGTTAGTACGTCTCTAGAGGAAAACTTGAAATCTACAAACTGACATTATGACTCATTGGCTCATTGGCTAAACTTTGATGGCCCGTTAATGAGCCCTTACATGGACTACGGGTCATGAAAAACACTAAGTCGGTTTGATAAAGTAAGTATCGACTATAGTCCACAGTTAAAGGTGGAGTGCCCCAACGTTTATTTATTTAATTCCTTGATCATATGGATCATTTTTCCATCTAATAAATTTAATTATATTTTTTTTTATGATAAATGATTTTTAAAATTATTATTTGAATTTATTAGATCTCTGGATATTTTATTTATCAAATTTGGATCTATAAAGACAGAGATATTGATTTTAGATTGATTTAAAGGTTCAAAGTTGATTTTATGGATTTATAAAAATCGTATAATTAATTTTAATAGTGCATGGGAGGCCCAACATGTTAATGGGCCCACCATTGCATATAGGTGGGGCCTATGAAGTACCACCTAGGATTACACACGCCCTAACGAAACTTTCATTGTGTTAGTTTAAACTTTGGCTTGAAGAGAAAGGTTTGACAGTTTGCCTTAACAAAACTTTCAAAGGATTTTTGGAAAGCATGAGAAGGCTTATGCATAATTTTGGTAAGCACTATTTTATAAATGTAATTATTTTATTTAATTTCTATTGATGAGAAAATGGTTTAAGAATGGGAGATAAAGGTTTTAACATATTCCATAATGTTGATGACCTATATATATAATAGATGGCTCAAATCTCTTACCCCATAAGTCACCTAAGATTAATGGTTCATATTCAATCTCATAAAAAGAGGTAAGCCAAAGAAACGAAACCCTAATCTTATTCAAAGCCTATAAAAATAGATTATCTCTACCCAAAATCTCTACTCCTTATCTCTTACACCTAATTCTCATCTCTATCTCATATCCCACTAAGGGGCACGCCCCATTAAGAATTTCTTTCTCTTTCTCTTAAAAAAAATTATCTCTCTCAAGAGCCCCAAAGGCATACGCCCTACTCTATCATCTTTGATATCTCTCTCATGGTGGTTCTCTCAAGTATCTCATAATCGCTCATCTCTCATTGGGGTTTTAGACTATAAGGTTGTGGTAGAAAAGAAAAGTATTTTTCTCAAACTAGGTTGCTAAGGGGATTCACCTAAGGGTTTGAGATTTGTGATAAAGGAATTCATAGTTCCATTAGAGGGCTTGGTCTAAACTTGCTTTCCCAGTTGAGATTGAAGGTTGATCGTTGATCCCGTGCTATCAGATGGTGGTGACTCGGTATGAGGTGTAATAAATCCGATTGAGGTAATCTCCGACACTCTCTTTTTGCTTCTTGTCATATTTAACTATATTGTCTTTAAATTCTCAAGCATAAGAATTGTGGATATTTTTTTTGTTTAAAGAAAATTGGTTTAATGGCATCAAGGTTTTTAAGATCTTGGATTTGTTAGTTTTATTTTCTTTGAAGCATGCGTTATTGTAATAAGACTACTTGTAAGTGATCGTTGCTAAAAGAAAAGAAAAAAAAAAGTGAAAAGAAGAAAAATAAAAAATATATATCCCCGACAAAATCGTATTACTCTTTGTTTCAAAGATATAAAAAATGCAATATTATAGCACGGTTAATGGCCTATGGAGCACGAAATAAACGACAAAATTATAAAGAAGCCCCTATAAATTGGGTACCTGATGTGCCAGACACTCTCAAGGAAGATAGAGAACTCTTAAAATTTGAAAGTATGGTATTGATCCGGCATCATTTAATACCGTTAACTTAAAGGTTATTACCTGTGCTACCTCGAAATACCATTTACCATTGGATTAAAATACTGCAAAATAACACAAAATGGTAATTTTGTAGAGGCAAAATTACACAAGATTTAATTTTGTAGAGGCAAAATAACACAAGATTTAATTTTGTAGAGGTAATTTTGTCTAGGCAATAATACTGCAAAATAACATAAGGGACGATATGATTTTTGGCTGTCCTTCCTTGCAATTTAAGATTTCCATCAAAGTTTATATCTTGGGAATTCCTACTTGGAATCATGGAGAAAATCTACGGAGAAATTGGGGTCTTTGTGAACTTTTTCAGTTTGCAGGCTGACCTTTTCGGTAGTTTAAGATGAGACTTAATTATGCGGACTCTTGACTCGATCCTCTATCCATAAAGAATATGTTATTACCTTTTCAGGTATGGGTGTGGTTTGTATAAGGCTTTGGGCATGTAGCCATAAACAATCAAAATAAGGTGCACCTTTAAATGTCGGAATACGTTTTTCGATACTAGAAATATTTTTAATGGTTTGAAACTTTATTTTCATATCTAATTATAAAATTTAAAGTTTTAAAAATAGTGTAAATCGAGCAGATCTATGAACAACTGAAAAATCTTGAAAATTGATGGTCTATAAATATATTACAAGATGGAATATTTCTAAGACTTGAAATCTATTGTTTTTCTCATGTCTATATATCTTGAGGTCAAGATGATCGATTTGAGGATTTTTGGGCATGGAAATGACATTTTCTAGTGGATTTTTATTTTTTTGGATAGAAGTTCAAAGTTTTATTGATCAAGAACTAAAAGAAATTACAGAGTCAGAGACTAAAATCTCAGATAAAGTGGTTCTACCTTTGGCAAGAGAATCTTCCAAACTGTTGGCGTCACGAAAGACATGAATAAAAGAGCAAAGAAGAGGTCTAGTTAAGTCCAAAATTTCCAACAAAAGAGACCGGAGTTCCCACGGTGGTTTTTGCTAGAGTTTACACCATTTAATGACATTAAGAGAGTCACCTTCCACCATACAAGTCGTGCCAAAATTTATAGTAGTGAAGAATTTCAACCTATGAAGAAGAGCCATCATCTCCGTGCAATTAGCAGTTTTAACACCCAAAGGTCCAACATAAGAAAAAATCACTACTCCAATCTAATGTCTCACCACACTTCCAAATCCAGCAGGACCCGAGTTTCCTAAAGAACTCCTATCAAAATTTAGTTTGAAAACCCCAAACAAATGTGGTGTCCATCTCCCCTGAGGCCTGCAGGTAAAAGGTTTCAATTTAAGGATGCTTGAAAAATTCCTTCTCACATCTATCTCAAGAATATCTTTATCTACTTTTGTAATAGAACAAGATAGCCAAACGGAATGTAAGATCTTATCCACCACACATACCTCAGACAAGCTAATCCCATCAAACACCCTTCTATTTCTCTCCTTCCAAACCTCCTACAGAATAATGCCTCTCGAAATTTGCCATAAAACCGCACCAGTTGGTGGCAACCATGGAACTGTTAAATTTGAAATAATCCCTTGTATAGCCGCAGGCGTTATCATAGAACTTCCCAATTGGACAAAAAACCAATGCTAAATTTGTAGTGTAAAAGGACAATGCAAGATCAAATGGGCCCTTGTTTCAGTGTCATTCTTGCATAATAAACATATATTTAGCAAAATCTTACATCGTTTGATGAGATTATCAACCGTGAGCACCTTATCTTGCACGGCCAACCACAAAAAAGCTCTGACCTTGGGTGGTACAGGTCATTTCCACACTGCTGCAATTTCCGGCATAGACCATCTCCATCGGTCATGAAAAAGCAAATTATACATAGATTTAATCGAAAAAACTTCATCAGAAGCATGCTTCCAAATTATCTCATCAAAAGCATATGGACTTTTTGTAAGAGGGCAAGCAGTTGAACATATTCTTGAAAAACCACTTCTGAGATTCTATTATAAGGAAGGACAATATTCCAATCAACCTGATTTCCCCTTAAGACAATGATGTTAGATACAACAACATCATAATTTTTCATACGCTGGTAAACCAAAGGAAACAAATACTTAAGTGGGGTGTCACCAAGCCATTATGATGCCAAAAGGAAATATTTTGCCCACTTCGCAAATTCCATCTAATATCCCTATGAATCAAACTCTTAGCAGAACTAATAGATCTCCAACAATAAGACACTCCGCTTGTACCACTTCTTCAACCAGCCCACATATGAAAACTGTCTTCTCCATACTTGGTGATGATGACTTGATACCATAGCTGATCTTTGAAGTTTAGGCTATGCCACCACCATTTACATAGCAATGCTTGGTTAACCAGTGAAATCTTTCTTAAACCTAATCCACCTGCCCTCAGAGGATTGCATACCCTATCCCATCGAAGTAAGTGGAATTTCTTGGAATTATCAAAAGATTCTCATAGGAAGTTGTGCATCAATGTCTCGATTTTTTTGCCACCCGAGGGGGAATCATTAGCAACGACATTTGTGAGATTGGCAAATTAGATAAGCATGCTTTAATCAAGGTAATCCTCCCACCCAAAGACAAATATTTAAACTTCCAAAGACCAACTTTACCTAAATTATTTGAATGATTTTATCCCAGACAGCTATAAGAAGACGTCCATCTGAGATTGGCATTCATAAATACCAAATAGGGAAGATAGCTACCTTACACCCCAAAACCCTTGCCTTATCACAGATTGCACAATCAGCACAATTAATACCAACTACTGCTGATTTTGCAAAATTCACTTTTAACCCTAAAGCCACTTCACATTACTACAAGAAAGTTGCAATATTTTCCACTTGGTCACAATTGGCCTCACAAAATAACAACATATCATATGCATACTGCAAATGCGAAAGGCAAGGACCATTGTTCGGCATTTGAAAGCCTTTAAAATGTCCTTTAGCTTCGATATTGCAAAGAAGACGACTAAAGCATTCAACATAGATGGTGTACAGAAAAGGAGATAATGGGTCCCCTTAACAAAGCCCACGCGAGGCACCAAAAAAATCAGTAGGACTGCCTTTGAAAAGTATTGAAAAGTTTACAAAGGATCGGCATCCAAACATCTAGCTTCTCCATTTTTTCCCCAAACCCTATATTTTTCATAATTTCAAGAAGAATATTC
Organism: Amborella trichopoda; assembly: GCF_000471905.2. The sequence goes on from NW_006494904.1 coordinate 1,840,764, forward strand.
TATTCCACCCTATCATATACTTTTTCCATATCTAGTTTGATCACAACCACCACACCACTACTAACAGATCTAGAATGAATACATTCCTGAGCAATCAAAACACTATCAGTAATCATTCAATCCTTGATGAAAGCATATTGGGGCCTCATAATAACCTCTGGTAAGACTGTCTTGAGTCTTTTAGCCAAAACCTCAACAATGATTTTGTAAAGACTCGAGAGAAGGCTAATAACTCTCAAATCTCCCACGCACCCGATGACCGATTTTTAACGTATAAGCACGATATAGGCAGAATTAACCCCTTTGAAAAGCTCCCCCTTCTGTAAAAAACCACGCACCATATCCAACAATTATGAGAAAATCAAATTCCAAATTTTGTGAAAAAATAACAGAGGAAATCCATCTGGAGCCTTATCCCCTGGGAGTTCAAACACTGCTTTTTTTAATTCTTCTAAGGACACATCCCTCTCAAGCAATATCACCGAATCAGCATTAAGGTGACTAAAACCTACGTTAGATAGGCGAGGTGTGACCCTAACCTCTGTTGTAAAAGCCTTCTTAAATTGATCAACCACTGCATTATACATCCCCTCCAAATTTTCACGGTCCACACCTTCAATTAAAAGCCCAGAAATATCTTTCTAACGTCACTTAGCATTGGCAGTGGCATGAAAAAAAAAAGTATTTAAGTCCCCTTCCTTAAGCCATTTGACCCTAGATTGTGGCTTCCAGTATACCTCTTCTACCCTTTGAAGTTCATGAAGCTCACTAATTTTGGAGCTTCTAGCTACAGCTAACTCCTCCGAGAAAACACAAGAGTTTTGAATCCTAGCATCCACATCCATTAAACAATTAAGCACCTCCTCAATTTTTGCCTTCACATTCGGTCCTTTATCATTCCTTTGAGAGATTAATTTATGTTTCACGCATAAAAGCCTTTTATGCAGTTGTAAGTCTAGAGAACCAAGGGAAATACAATTTTCCCATGCACTCTTAACAAGGTCAAGCACTTCCTTGTCTGCCAGCCAACTAGCCTCAAGCCTGAATGGCCTGAGACCAATCTAGTGTACTTTGGTACTCAAAAGGATGATGGGAGTGTGATAAGAAGAGAGCCTGAGTAAGGCTATAACTGAGGCTAAAGGCAACAATTTAGCCCAATCCCCAGAGACCAAAAAACGATCTAATTTAAATATTGATAAGCAAGAGGCATTGCCATTAGTCCAAGTAAAAGTAGTACCTAAAATAGGGAAATCGATCAAAGCATTGAACTCAATAAAACGATTAAAACGACGCATTGCAAGCGTAATAGAGCCTCCCCTAGAGCTTTCATCATGCCATCCAGTAAAATTGAAGCCCCCCCCCCCCCCCCCCCCCAAACACAACGGATAAGTAAAAGAAGCAATGGAAGCAGGCATCTCATTAATAAAAGTATATTTTTGTGTCTACTCTTGCGGACTATAGGCATTCAAAAGGCCCCAACGGAAATCAGAGGCAGGCTCCTCAAAACCAACCAAAATAAAATTGTCTTTAATAATAGAACAAAAAGACATCAAACAAGTGGGGTCCCATAAAATCCATAACCCACAATATGTCCCAACTGCATCAATACCCAAGAAATCAACTAACCCAGGACCCCAAACTTCCCGAGCACTCCAAGCAGAGGGTTTGGGAAGTTTGGTTTCCTGCAAAATTAAAACCGAATGTTTAAAAAGGGACTAACAAGAAAACATCATTTTTGTGCTTTAGGTTACCAATACCTCTAACATTCCAAGAGATAAAATTCATGGAAAGGGATTAGCAGAAGAAGAACCTGGCCCATCCCAGTTGGAGTGAGATAAGGCATCCTCAGCTGGCATAGCATCCTCTATATCTTCCTCATCCCCCGACGAAGTCCCAAAACTAACTTCAACGGCTTGAAAAACAACAATTACAATGCCTCTCGCTAAGTGTTGAGCTCTAGACTCCCTTGAGCCTGCAGCCTAGCCGAGGTCCTCGTCCCCATAGCCACTGCTTTGCCTTTTGCTTTTGATTTCTCTTCTACTATTGGGATATTTTCTACAGCCACATCCACAAACTTAGAGCCCTCAGCATCATTATCTTTAGCTTTATTCGATCCTCCACCTTCTTTACCTTTCTTCTTATTAGCGATGATCTCCTTAGAAACAACATTGATAGGGATATTGAAATCCATCCCACTATCAAAGACGATTGAAGCAACTATCGTCTTGTCCATAGCAGGCGTAGGCACTGAACCTAGCAAAGACTTCAAATCAGCAGGAGGCATAGGGTCTGCCAAAGTCGAAGAAGTAGTGAAGCCAATCATTAGTGGGCCCTCATCTTGACGGATCATAGAAAAAGGTCTGGTAGCGTCCATCTCCACCACTGCTAAAGCATTGTGCTCAGTTTGAACTGGTTCCTCAATATTATCAGGCAAACCCCCAAGTTCCAAAATTTCATGTTCACCTTCCTCAATGTCCAATAGGACTTCTTCCTCCTCAATCAACACCAGAGCTAGAGGATTAATCAAAAGAGGATCAAATCCATTGTTGGAATGGGGACGAGAATTGCGAACCTTCCTATAGGCCCGGCGATGGAACAAGGGGTACATCTTCACTGCTGCAAGTAACATTAAATAAAGTACCGAACAATGCTTTTGTCCTGTGAAAACAATGGCTGTTGCCACCCACAAAAAGGCACTAAACGCATCGCTTTTCTTAGCTTGAACCACCGCCTTAGTAGTAACCAGGGGAAGATGAGGGGAGGAAAGGAAAGCCTTCCCACAAATCGAAGACACCGGCCAAAAATCAGGGGCAACTGCCACGTTGTCCACCTCCTTCCTCGAGGTAGCTGAAGCGATATCGGAAGAGGATACGAAGCTGCCATGCAAAAAAGGTGCAACTAAAGAACTTTATGGTCCGTGATGGACTACATCTTGAATTGGGCTCTCAGACTGTTTAGTAACCGAATGCACCAAAGACGGCGTTCCATTCGTGAAACGGTCTACTGGGATCCACCATTTCGAAAATTTCAAATTTCGAAAATTTTCCATCTCTTCCCAAATGATCTCCGGTGAGTCCTTGAAGCTGTTTGGAATAGTCTCCGGACAAACCTTGTGTAGGGGTCTATTTCTCCCACGTCGCTGAAATACCTGACTCCACCCATCAGTTTCTTTAGCATTCTCCTCCGTCGTATTTAACACCATCGGTTTAGAAAGAGGAGATTTAAGCTCAGAAGAGATCTTTATAGAAAAGGATTCTTTGCCCACAAATAATCTAATCCATTTGGGAATAGGAGTCCCATTCCACTTCCAAATACGAACTCACACATAACTCAAATCAACTCCTCAAAAGGAAGTATCGTCAATATCGCAAAACGCCTCACAATAATTCACCACCTTACGAATAGCGCCATACGACCATACGTGAAGAGGAATCCCTGTCAATGTAATCCAAAGACTTTCCTTGGAAGTATAAAAGCAATGAGAAGACGATTTCCATATATCTAAGGATAAAAGCTTACCCCGAATTCTAACAAATGTATTTTCCAAAGCCTTACTGGTGTCTCCTTTAGCACGCAGTAGGAAAGCAATCATGTTGTCCCCCAAGGCTTTGACCTTTGGAGCATATGACAAACTATATCCTCTTTTTGCCTAGTCACTAAGCCCAAAATATCATTTGAGGGAAGGGAAAACAAACCTACTACAAGGAAAGGAGCTTCCAGTAGTAGACCACCTGAAAGGTCATATCGAACAGCAACATCAGGCATCAATCCACCGTCTTCCTCGCTCTCGCCGTCACCTAAATCACCAAACCCCATCTTTTTTCTAGTTGGCTAAATTATTCTAAAGCAATGATTAACACTGCAATATGCAATTGTCTTGCACTAGGGAAAATGGTATACAAAGTTGACATCCTAAATTGTAGAATTAAGATGCGCTTTAAAAATCGATAAGAAAAGATTATTTTGACGTTGAAAAATTATCTCTTTTCTCTAGTGGATTTTTTAAGTGCACCTTAATTTAATTGTTTAGGATCTCGCCCTTGTATAAACTTTTTCTTTGAGATATTAAAGAAGATTTTTTAGGTCAATTGCAGCTGCATTTTACAATGTGGTTAAAACCATGAATTGACAGGCACAAAAAACACCCATAACTCTTTCAATACTTGAAGTTTTTAGGTGAGGTATGAGGTAAAGTACTCCTAAAGTGGTTCCTCGTGACTCTATAGAGTTGAGTAAACAAAATCCAGTGAAAAGGCGACGAAATAGGCAAGAAAAGTGTATAAAAACATGAATTTGCTGAGTTTGGGATAAACAACAAAAATATCTGCAACTCCCTTAAATCTGGGAGGTTTTGGATGAAATTTGGTGCAAAATATTCCTAAGTCGATTATCTAAGATTTTGTGGAGCCAAACCCAGTTTATCTATGAAAAATAGTGAAATAAGATGGGTATATGGGAATCCAAGCTTTCACCAATGGTAATAGCTGATATTTTTATTAAAATAACCCCAACAAATTTACCCTTTCGAAAAGTGACGCAAATGAAAAGTAATTCTCCACCCATGTATCATAATAAAAAAAGAGGGTTAATTTTCCACCTATGCTCTACCCCTTCTCTATATAAAGCCTTAACCATGGCCATTTGTTAAGTTGAAAGTTTGGAGTCCGAGTATTCTAAGTTGTAACTGCAACCTAATCCTGGGTGAGTTTAATAAAAAACCTAAAATGGTCACCAAAGAACCCTAGTAGATAGAAAGTAAATGACATCCCAAGGCTTATTGTGGGATGAATGCCAGGCCATTCTCCTTCGAGGCTCGTATTTCTTGAAGGATAGTAAGGGCATGTTTGTTTGGGGGAACTTATTTCTCCATAATAAAACATCATTTATCACTGTAGCAATCTCGTGGACGACGCACGGGAAGTTCTACGGTCTCAGGCACTTGTTGGAAATTTGCCCTCCCCCCCAACCTTCGCCTTTTGGCTTTAAAAGAGGAACATATATGTTCCATGGCTAAGCCAGAAATTTAGTTTTTGGAACTTTTTGGTGATAAAAGTCCCTAATACTTTTTCTTCCTCTCTCTCATCTCAGAGCTTGCAACCCGTTGTCTTAACCTAGTAGTCTCTCTCAGGCCTGTCTCCAAGCTCACAAGCCCTAGCAATGCCTTCTTCTCTCTCGTCTCTGCAACCAGGTAACGTATTCTTCTTCTCTCATCTTATTTTTCCTCTCTCATCTTATTTTTCCTCCCCTCTCTTTCATCTTCTCTCTCGTCCCATCTTCCTCTGATCTCTCTCCTATGCAATCTTTCTCTCCTCTTTCATCTGTTTTCTCTCCTTACCTACTGCTTTCGCTCCATCTCTCTCATCTTCTACGTTTTACTGTAAACATGAGGAAAGAAGTAAAGCCTCTACAATTTACAAGTGTAACCAGTCAACTTGAAATCTCTCTCTCACTCTTACAGATAGCTCTTCGACATTTCATTTTGTGCTCTCTGCTCTCTCTCAACTTTTCCCTTTACCGAGAAACAAAGTTTTACGGGCAATTTTAAGGAAGCGTTGGATTTAGGTCGCTGCCCAATAGCATAGGACAGACTGCTCACATTCATTGACATGTGCATGGGGTATTTTCATCGTCTTTTATTTTGTATATAATTTTTAGTGTTTTTTTTTTGTACAGTTAGGTCTAATGCACCTTTCTATAAAATTCAGCTCAAAATAATTTATGAAAAAAAATTAAAAATTAAAGAGTGCCCATATACACCGGTCATGATGCTCATATAGAGTTTAAGCATGTACCAAACCATAAGAAAATATGAGATACAACTAATTTTATTTAGAAACATAGAATTTAGAGAAGTTGAGAACTAATTTTGTCATTTGAAGGCACCATATAAACACTTTGCATATGTATGCACCATTGGTTTAAAAAAACGCCCAGTTGGAACAAAAATGCCCAGTCCGAGCTGGAAATTGGGTACCCCATTCCAGTTCTACGTATATAGGAAAACAGCCTGGTCTAGAAGGAAACTAGTGGTTTTGCACAGTAAAATGGCGATCTGGATCGATTTTTAGCCAGTTCACTATTTTTAAAAGGTTTTTTCACTGATTCACTATTTTTTCTGTACAATGGCGATCCAAGCTGTCGATTCATCTATCCAAACCGGTTTTTGGGGTGACCAATCCAAGTCACCAAATCGTTTTTTTAAACCACTGGTATGGAGGCATTTCCAAAAGCTCTTCTGCCCTCCTCTTCTTAGAATTGCTATTTCTTCTTAATCTCATGCTTTACCCCATCTTTCTTCAATGTTATCATACCAATATCTATTTACTTTTGTTGAGCCATGATCGAGTTGAATATTTAGTACCTGTAATCCATGGTTAGGTTTCTAATCAAGCAGAAATCATTTGTTATGGAATGTTGCTTTTGATATAATATGCTATATGAGTTACGCAGAGTTTTTTCTTTTTTTTGGGTAACTCAGTGAGGGAGAGGCCATGTACCCGTTTTTCATTAATAAAAAATTGAAAAAATTACATCGTACTATCTTACAACCCTACAATAAGGTAATTGCACCACATCATGAAGTAGAGGAAGGCTAAGAAAATCTAGAGGCCTAGAGCGCTAAATGGTGGCCTTCGCAAAAATAGTAGCCTTTTTGGCAAGAACATCAGTCACCATATTAGTCCCACAGTAAACATGACAAATGGTTCATGAATGATTCTCAAGTCTAGACTTGCAATTAACAACTATGATATGAAGAGCCTATTGCGCTTCACACCTACCCTGCATAACCTAAATAAATAAGGAAGAATCACTCTCAATTTGTAGGGGGAGCATTCTATTTGAGTGGCTAAATCAATATCCTCTTGTAAACCTCAAAATTCTACATAATTATTGGTAGCAATTCCAAGAGGAGCTGAAAAAGGAGCAGCGAAAGATCCATCATCCCGTCTCAAGATGCCCCCACAACCAGCTTGACCTGGATTATGAATAGAAGATCCATCAATATTTAGCTTAAAATATTATGAGTGTGGAAAAGCTCATGCCAGTGTTATGGGTAACTTGATTCTCTGCTGCCGCCACGTAAGTCGTAAATTCTCAGTAATTGCCTTTTCTGAGATGTGGTAAGTCCATGCTTTAGCATCCGCCAAATTACGAATATGGTTGGTGATCCTCTGAGTCAGCTTCACAAGAGTGAGTTTCCTTCCTTGAAACATATGATGGTTCCGATCCTTCCAAATCATCCATATAGTTGTGAAGAAGAGAGAATGCCAAATGTTGATAATACCATCAGACTTGAATCTGAATGCTAACCATTTCCTAAGTATAACTGCAATAGGGCACATGTAATAAAGCATTTCCCACATTGCTATGCTATAGACCTCTAAATACCTGCAATAGTCAGCTACGCAGAGTTGGGAAGCAATGACATGTATTTGCCCGATTTACGTAGAACCCGAAAGCAAACGAAGGGAACTTGCCGTGTATGCGTCCGGTTCGTAAGACTCAGCTGAGTTAGCAACACTCTTTCAAAGCCCATATTTTCCCAAAAATGGAAAAGAGATGAAAATGGATTTGAAGAAGAGCGATATATGCATATGATATCATTTTATTTGAGAAGCTTGGAAATATAACTTCCAAAATGCAGATAAATTTTTTCTTCCATTATTTTTTCATACTTATTTTTTGATGTTCTCTCTCACATAGATAATTCCGTGGGGTGGTACATATTGTGATGCTCTAAAAATTTTCTTTATCCATGAAGAGAATTACGTTTTTGACCAATTACTATTTTTTAAAGAGATTGTATACTTTGAGATCATTTACTTTTGATACAAGAAGGTCACGACTTTTTTTAGCCATTGAATGTGAAATTTAATATATTAAAATGTATTACAACTTTTGAAAAAACTTGTTTTGGACTTTGTGCTCAATTAGTGACACATCATGACCATCTGATTTAACATCCAATGGTTCACAATGATTGTGACCTTCTTGCGTTCAAAGTAAATAGTCTCGTCATATACATTTACAAAAAAAAAAAAAAAAAATTAGAATGCTCTGGGTAGTATTGTTGATAGTGATCATTGTTCACGGCAGCAAATTGTACAGTTTCTCCCATGGGTAAAACACCTACTTAGGGGATCTGTTTTGAGTTTCAATTAGCAGTTTTGAAGAAAATTTTGATCTCGTGTCATGATTAACTCTAGAAGCAACTGAAGGCTATATACTCGATGGACAATACGAATCAAATAGATCTATTGGATCCTTTTTCTCGCTTGAGAATCTCTTCCCTTTCTTCACTCAATCCCGAGGAGTAACTAGGACCAATTCAGTAGCAGACCCAAATGAATATTGGATATGGAAGTACGTGAATAGATGGAGATCCGGGTGGGATGATGGCACAGACGGACTCCTTTAGGATCGGGAACTAGATGTAGAATGGAATACGCCCATCGAGACAGGGCAAGCAATATTTAAGTAGGGCGATCTGTTTGATAGTGACGTAGGGCAGCTACTCTTCTAAAGGGCGGGCGACCACCTCTTTTGGATCTATTGAAGCGCGATTTAGATACATCCTACCATTCGGCTTTACAAGACAATTACAAAAACATTTATCTAAATGACAAGTAAAAACCGGGTGATCTCTTGCTCTGTATAACAGAAAACATAATCTAGGTGCGTTCAGCACTGGAACTGCTACATGTTTATTATAACACCGGTCTTGCAAACCTCTGCAACTCAAGAACATGACTGCATGCTAGTTCATTATAGCTAACGGTCTACTAGGGCTTGTTGGATAACACAAGTGAACTTCTTCTTTGTTTAAGATAAGATGAGAAGAGAGGTTACACTTTTTTTAAAGCCGAAACACTTAACGCTATCCTCAAAGCTGAAAGAGTGAAGCTTGACTCACCTCAAAACTAGAAGTCTTTGGTTATGCTGTCCTCATTTCAAAGCAATCCGCTCCCTTTTTAATCTCAAATCTGAGCCTATACGAACAGATTTGTGGGTTTCTCCTTTGAAACAATAAAAAATATAATAATAATACGTGGAGACTCAACAATCAGCAGTTCCTGTTACGTGGTTCCCTTAAGGCACCGAAGGAGGCCATAGGAATTGCATTAATTATACTGGTTCCGACAAGGAACACAGGTTGGTTTAAATTGATTTCCTATCTGAATAGACAATTCCCGATCAAGACCATAGGTTTTTTTAGCACACAAGGTAAACTAGATATCTAGATTTCATCTAAATGTAGAATATTATATCCTGAAGCCGAAAATAAAAGAGCAAATTTCCGAAACGCAAATCTACTGAATGTCAAACAGTCAACTGTGTCATAATTAATTTCGTTTTTCAATAAAGCAGGAGCACCCTTTTTCTCAAGTTACTGTGAGGATCAATAAGCCATACACATTTTTTAATCCTAAGAAAAGTGTTAAAACATACCTTTTAATGATTCACAAGAATCTCTTGATCGGTTTAAAGTCGAACACTCATTCCCACTACTAATTGCCCAAAATTAATGCGGTAATATTGGGTGGTTTGGAAAGGAGGGTCACAAAACAACACTCGTGGCACAATAACAAGAAAAGCTTTGGTAAAGAGCTTCGTTTTCAGACAAATATGATTTCTATATTAGTTGCCATTACTAATATATTCAATTCGGTCCGTGCTACGTACGCAGGGCTAATAGGAGTGTATTTCAATGAGAACGAGGATTTACATAAAAGTTCTAGGAAAATACTTTCCAACGCCGGTGAGCGAAGTGAATAACTTTTCCGTGCAACATATTGGTGCGGTTAAAATCAATCACAACGGATTTATTATATCTATGGTGGTACGTAGTATGTTTTTGGCGGTTGATTTTTTCACATAGTCCAAAAAAATCAAACGACGACAGGTCTTTAGGTGAAAACACTTTTCATTTTTGCGTATGGGCATTGTGTAGAGCTTTCCAAAGTTATATATATGGTCTGAAATTGGGTTTCGACTTTGGGTTCGGGTCCAACATAGACCCTTTAGGGTAAGGTCGGGCTTGGGTCGCGGTCAACCCAACTGGAGCCAACATGGTATTTTTATGTGTAAGGTTCTAGGTATGGATTACGTTAGCGTAATTTATAATTATACTTAAAAAATTTTAGATATTTATATATCATTGTTTTGTACATAGAACATTTTTTTAATAAAGATATTTTTTGTTATTAAAAGGGGTATGACATCATTCATATAAGGTGAAACATTACTTATATGGAGCATACTAGTGTCATTTAATGCTCCATGTGAGTGATGTCATATCTCATGTGGATGGTGTCACCATTCGTAATAACAAAAATACTCTTACTACAAAAATATTTCATGTACAAAACAAGGATTTATAAGTATCCAAAATTGGTTGAGTATAACTATAAAATGCTCTATAGTGTACACACCCTAATATAACCTAATAAATATATAATAAATTATATTATAAAAAAAAAGATTGTATATAATGAGACTATCTACCTTTTATACAAGGTGGTCACAATTATGTACAACCATCTGATGTGGAATCTGATAACTTAAGCGTCACAAAGTTCGAAAAAATTTCTTTTGAAGTTTAAGCTTAGTTAATGGAATAAATATAGCCATTGAATTTCACATCCAATAGTTAAAATTAATTGTGATCACCTTACACTAAAAATAAATGATCTCATTGTATACTTTTTCCTATAGGAAAAAAAATGTAACATTTTCTTTTGTACCTTTTCTTTTATTAATTCTAGGCCAAGATAACTGGTTTTGGGTCGGGTCCATATCTAACCTAAATCTAGTCTGCTAGGGTGCAGGTCCAAGTCAACCCGAACCATTCCCAATCCCGAATCACCTTAACATATATTATTTACTTTGGCTTATGTTCGAGAAGGAAAGATGTTTGGTGATTCGACCGATGTGTCCAGTTTTCCGTTAAAAGGATTTAGGATCTCAAACACACCTCAAGTTACGGTGAATTCATTTTCACTTAAGATTCACAAATGTTGCGTATTGGTGGTTTTGGAAGAATTAAAATGAATGGTAAAAAATACAAAGTGAACTATTTTTAAAGCTCTAGACTGAGGAGTATAATGGAGGTAGAAGGTGATTCCTTAAATTTGATGTAGGTGCTGTGGGCCTCTAAATCTATTTGGTTTTCAGATTTTGGATGTTTGTGAGAGGGTTAATGTTTTCTTTGTTGGTCGATGTCCATGTATTGTGTTTTTGGTTTTGTCTTTTGATGTGTAATTTAGCTTCTCATATCAAGAAAATTTGAATGACTTTTATGCAAATTATATTTTTCAAAGCTTAATATTTTATTTTTTTAAATTCATAATGGTAGTAGTGAAGATGGCATACTTCCAAAATTTTGGATCCAAAACTATCTCCAACATCAAATTTTGGATCCCAAATCTATCTCCAACGTCAATTTCAGAGAAGTGGACTGAATGTAAAAGTTGCATCCAGCTTAACCCTAACTTAAATAGAACAGCCTATACTGGTTTTAGGTTGTCACATATATAAGAAAGGTTAATGATGGAGGGCGTAGATGAGACTGCGCACGCAATTTTTAAGTGAATAGTCCCAACAACTTTAGGGGTGGGTGGTTTGTATAAAGCTAAGGCCCTAAACAATCTAAGGTGTGGTGTACTTTCAGATTGTGTCGAAAGATGTTTTAGTATTGTTAATCTTTGTGAAAGCTTGAAAATTCATTTTTATCTCTAAATATAAAATTTAAAGCTCAAAAAATAGTGTAGATCAAACAAATCTATAAACACATAAAAATCTTAAAAAATGGCAGTAAAAAAAATGCATTATAAGATGCACTATTTTCATGACTTGAAATCTATTTTTTCTCATGTCCATACATCTTAAGATTGAAAAGATCGTTTCGACCATTTTTTGATATTGAAACGACTACTTCTAGTGAATTTTTGAAATGTACCTTAATTTGATTGTTTAGAGCCTCAACTTTTATAAATGGTTTCCTTTGTATGGTTAAAATTGGGATTTGACTTCTATCATGTCAACGACGTAACCACCCAAATGAGTACGCAAACCGTGGCCAAGCTGTAAATGAGAGCTCGAATATGCCAATACACTTAAAATGGGATCTCGAGTGGGTGCGAATGAGCACGAGATTGAAAAAAATAAAAGAAAAAAATTAAAAAAACTAAAATGTTAGAAAAATAGGAATGAATATATTGCTTAGAAATGATTTTGATAGTTTTAGGATGATTTGGAATCTTACTTTTTTTTTTTTTTTGCCTTTTCTTAGTTTTTCTGGAATATTAAAAGATACAAATCAAAATTTTCATCAGTGCACACCTTCAAATGATTTCTAACTCTAAACACGACTGAATGAAGGCGACCACTGCAGAGCAACGAAAGAACCGAGGTTTGATGAGAGAGAGAAGGTCTTGTCACGTGCTGAGAGAGAGATGGGCTTGTCAGGTGCACCCTGTGACCACGCAATTTTGCTTGTATTTGACGCATGCTGTGCGACCCGTGATCGCACAAAGCACACCCTCCCCTCCCTGCGGTCTTCTTCTCGATGCAGACCCTCTACTGGACCTGATAGCGTACATATCGATGGGCAATGATAGTAAATGGAAAAGTATTATTCTCATCGCAATGATTTTAATAGTCTTAAGGCACAAGGGTTGATCTAAACGTCTAATTGATAAGCCAAGAAATCGACATAAAGTTTAACATGGTTTAAAGTATAGGCCCTTAAGTCTAAAGAAGCAACTAGAAAAAAACATCCTTTCGAATTATTTGATGACGGGCCATTTTGCTATCCCTTTGAATAAGAGTACCTTGTTACACATGTGTCACTTCAATTCTATCTTATCCACTAAGCCAAAAGATTTTATGCTCCGGTTGGAGTATGCATGCTATTGCAGGAGTATACTCTCTATTTACTACTTCCTGTAAAATCCAATTTTGAAGTGGTTGTAAGATCCAAACCCAGTTTTTGGTGATGTAAACTACCAAACACATAGACTAACCTCCATTTTAAAAAAAAAAAAAAAAAAAACCAAATTGCACTATCTATGCACTTTGTATCTAAAGATGAAACATAGGTCATCCGAATTTTGGAAGGTGAGATCCAAGTGTAAAACAAAACAAATTTTAATTTTTAAATTTTGAAAATAATTATATAGTGATTTTTAGATAGTTCGAAAAAAAATTTATTGAAAAATCCTCTCAATTAGGTTGGGAGTATATATACAATATCCTCGTACATAGTATATGCGCATTCACTAATATCTAAGCACTTTGTTTCGTAGGATTTGTGATATGGAATTGCAACCATCCACTTGTGTCCAATATAAAGTGTGTTTTATCCTTGGTCCTAACTTCTTAAAGTGCATGTATAATGATGATTCTGAATAAAGGGCTCCAATTTGAAGTTTTGAATTTGGGTTATCAAATGTCAGGGTTAGATGGGCCATGGTCAATGAATAAATACCCACCCACCAACCAACCCACTCAATTGCAAGGCTTCATATTTAGTAGCGATGTCACTTGGTGAAGGCATGGCTTTTATTTATGCGTCGTTCAATAGCCGACCAGGATTAGCTTTAGCCATTAAAATTTTAGTGGGCCGTGAAGAGATTCTCGATCCAACCATATCTCTTTAAATCTCATTTTTTTCACTTTTGTCAAAATTTTTACTGTTTATTGTGTGTTAGTGCAAATCATTGCAAGTATACACTTCTGTTCAATTTGGAAGCCCGTCAATGAAAAGTCATTTTTATAGTCAAATAGTATTTGAGTGATAGGATTGGCAAAAATAAAAAAAAAACATGGAAAATTGTTTGATGTCAGCTGGACCGCATTTCTTCAATATACCTCTCAAATCAATACTCAAGATGAAGGCAAATAGGTAGTCCATCCATCTAAAAATAATTGTAACTAATCGTTTAAATATTTTTTAATATAATTATCATTTTTAATTTTTAAATATTTTTTATATTTATTAAAAATTAAGATCAAATTGTATTTTTTAAAAATTAAGATCAAATTATATTCTCTAAAAATTAAGATCAAATTATATTTAAATAAAATATTTATTATCGGGCCTGCATTTCTACAGTATTAAGTATCCCTTCAACCAAATCCATTTATGATTTGATGTGATTGAAAACGGCCTTCGATCAATGTCTTTAAGACTTAGACACCTTATCTCATGGTGATCAAGGCGCGTTTGGAACCACATCTTCGAGGATACCCCAAGTTTTCATTGTCTTCCACGGGATTGGGATCCACTTTTTAGCTTTTAATTATAAATAAAGGGTAAGTAAATACTGTGATATATATTTTAGGGATTGTATACAATGAAGACATTTGTGATACGAGGCTATCACAATTTTTTATAATTATTTGATGTGAAATTTAATAGTTTGAGTGTGTCGATTTGATAAATTGTTGTTTAGAAGTTTGAACCCAGAGAATGGAATAAATATAACCATCTAATTTCATATCCAATGATCAAGATTAATTGTGACCATATATGGTTATGTTGTATATTTTTTCATCTATTTTATTTTAAAGCTTATATTTTTTTCTTTTCTTTTTTTTTAAAAGCAATTCAGTCGAGAAAACAGCCCCTACCCGTTCTTTTAAAAAGATTATGAGTTCGATTTCTTAAGGTGTTACTGGGGTAGTGTTAGTACTCGTTTTTTTTTAAGTCGATTAAGAGCTAAATTTTTTGTGGTGTTAGTAGTAGAAATAAAATGGATACGGGGCGTGGGGATGCTATTGCCACTACCCAGCCTTTTTCCTAATTTCTCTGTTAACCAACAGGACAGTGCAAGAAGACCTAGTTTTCACAAATCAAAACCGCTTCTTTTAGAAATCAAACACGCCCTCGGTGTCTTATAACATAGATTCTATTATGAAGTCCAACAGACCAAATTTGCGTAAGTGAGAGTGAGAGTGAGAGTGACAGTGAGGGAGAGAGCAACAAGTTGAAAGAGCAGCCCCCTAAGAGCGAGAAGGTAAACAATTCACAGTGGCTCCATGGTTTATAAACTCATTCAATATTTATTTATTCGCCGGATCTCGGCTATTAGGAAGACCACACATCGCTCAGAACAAGTGAAAACATAACGAGAAAATGAGATGCGACCTCTTTAACTGTAAACTCTCTCTCTCTCTCTCTCTCTCTCTCTCTCTCTCTCTCTCTCTCTCTCTCTCTCTCTCTCTCTCTCGTCGTCGTCGTACGTCGTCGTACGTCGTACGTCGTACGTACGTACGTACGTACGTACGTACGTCGTACGTACGTACGTACGTAA
>NW_006494904.1:1876805-1889525 GCF_000471905.2 Amborella trichopoda
ACAAATAAGAATGGCCTAAAATTTGGAAGATATGTACATCTTATTGAGCCACATCTAATAAAAATATAAAACAAATTATGCATGAAACATAAATTGATCAAAATACCCCTAAAACTTTTTAGGGGTATTTTGATGAATTTTTTTCATATAAATATTTTTTTTTATAATTTTCAAAGATTATCCTATTTTTTATGAATACGAGGTCCGAATTTCAGGTCATTTCAAATTGTAAAAAAAAAAATGAAAAATAAAACACTACCGGACAATAGTGACCTCGCGATGAACTTTGGACGGTGATGGGAGTAGGCGAAATCACTGTTCATTTTTGCCTATAGGCGTTGCATAGTATTTTCCTATATATATATGGAAGATACTACAAAATGCCTATAGGCGAAAATGAACAATGATTTCACCTATTCTCATCACTGCCCAAATATATATATATATATTTTTATTTGTTGCGCCTCACTAAGATGTACACATGTCCAAATTTTAGATTATTTAGATTTATAAAAAAAAAATGAAAAGTAAAATACTACCGGATAATCGTTACCGTGCAATGAACTTTGAACGGTGATGAGGGTAGTCTAAATCACTGTTCATTTTCGTCTATAGGCATTGGGTGGACTTTTCCTATATATATATATATATTACTTTACGTTCTCAAGAATACATAGCTTAATATCGTACATTGAAACTTCTGAAGAAGATTGGCAGTATAAATTACTCTTGGATAACTCAAAATGTTGTGCGCGTGAAAAGTTGGCGCTTCATGGGACGCTCGTGCGTGCTCGTCTCATGTGTATGCCCCAAAATCTTGTGATAGCCTTAAAATATAATTTCATATTTATTTATATAGTTTAAAGATTTAAAAATAGTGTAGATTGACAGATCTATGAACTTGAGAAAATCTTAAAAATTGACGATTCAAAAATACGTTACAAAATACATTATTTTCAAAGCTTGAAATCCATTTTTTTTCTCATGTCCATGCATCTTGATGTTGAGATGATCAATTGGAAGATATTTGGGCATCAAAACAACCTTTTCTAGTGAAAGTTTTGAGGTAGGCTCAAATTTGATTATTTAGAGCCCCGGCTATATATAAACTTTTCCCGTATTAAAAAACCCATGAAGTTGATTTTTTCTTTTTTTTAGATGAATTAGAAAGCAGTAATCTTTTTCTTGTCCTTCTTCTTCTTCTTCTTCTTTTTTTCCTTCTATGTGTGTTGAGATGAATTGCATAGAAAATTTTAAAAATAAGACAAGTCAAAATTTAAAAGTAAAATTTATGTGCAGATTGCATGGCCACGCTCTTCATTCCAACAAATAAATCCCAAAAAGATAAAATTCAATTTCTACCTTACACATGGTCAAAACGAGCCCTCCTTCCAATAATGGATTTAAATATTCATCCTAAGGCTTAAAAATTAAAAAATTTAAAAGAATTTCTTTGGGGGCTTTTTTTGACCATTAATCTTAACTACTTCCTCGTTTATACTTCTATTATTACTAAATTTTCTTTCCATTTATTTCGTCTTATTCCCACAAAATTTAAAGCCTTTAGATTCTAGAACATCCCTCTATTTTTTTTAACTTTATTTAGAATATTTTTAAATATAGTGGATTTTTGGAAAATTAATAAAAACGCCAAAGACCACACTTTCTACGTAACTTACCCCCAAGCCAACTTTTTCTCTAATTTTTTTTCTCAAAGCAAACTTTCTATGCAAATAACCCTCAAGGGAAAAAGTTCATTTTTTTTAAATGGAAATGTCTTTCCCACACAAAAAAATTATTTTGCACAGATTTGCCATTGACTTTTGGACCCCAGTAGCACATTGCTGGACCGCCTTTTGTAATTGTCGGACCGCCCTTTGCAACTTCTGGACCGCCCTTTGCAACTACCAGGCTGCCTTTTGTAACTGTTGGACTGCCCTTTCTAATTGCCAGACCATACTTTACAGAGTGTAGGAGCCCTACTGCCGGACCGCACTTTACACAGTGCCGGAGCCTTACTGCTGGACCGAGCTGTACACGGTGGCAAAGCGCTACTGCCAGACTGCACTTACACGGTGCCGGAGCCTCCTATTTTGGTGGGATAGAGGAGAGAGCCGTGGGTAAGGTAAAAGTAAGGGAGGGTAGTTTAGGTATTTTTTAATTTATATTTTGGTTGGGGGGTTTGCATAGAAAATATATTTTGTGGAAAAAAGTAAGAGAAAAGTTAGGTTGGGGGTAAGTTACATAGAAAGTGTAGTTTTGAGGGTTTTTTGTAATTTTTCCTTGATTTATTTAGTGAAAAAAATCATGTAACAAGGATTTATAATGAAAAAAATTTAGTTTTGTTTATGCAACTTTTAATAACTATGGGGATTCTCACCATTTCGGTAGTTTGGAGTTCTTAACCTTGAACAACAAGGCTTATTAGTCATTTGTTTGGGGCCATTTAAACGCGCTAAATTGCTAAAATTCTCTAATTTTGTGCATGTATGTGCCAAATTTGTGTAATGGTAAACTATGTTATGGACTGAGACTCAAGTTAGGAGTAATATTAGGATCCTAAACTTGGGGTTGAAACTTTCTCAACTTGTTAAAAACTTAAAACAAGACAAAGGTTTCATATAAGCTTTAGGGAAAAAACAAAGTGATTGATTATATCCTTTCTAGAACTCGTAGAGGTACTCAAAATTCATCTTATTTACTTGGAAGATATCCATTTTGTTATTACAACGTAGATCCCAAAATTTCAGATCTCGTAGGTATGTCTTCTGTTTGAGAAGCAAGTTTTCAGGAAGTAGAATGCATTTTGAGTCTCCACACACACATGAATGTAACTATTGCAAGTTTTTTTCATTTTTTGGGTAGATCAATAGGGATTTGGCCCTCTACTTTTTAGGTGAAAATGGAATCCAAGACTTCATTATAGGGCTTGGTGGTAAAATTCCCAACATTTGGTTCAAGAGAAAATACTCTTATCTCCTGTAGAAGCATATGGGCTATACATATATGTTTGATTATATACTCTTCCAGTTTTGTACTTTGCTGCCCATTCGAAAAACCATCTTAACGGGATTTTATGTTGAGGAAATGTACATAATACGACCATTTACTTTTGATGGAATGAAGTACCAGTCATTATTGGTCATTAGATGCGAAATTGAGTGATTGGAGATGTGTAATTGATATAGCTGTTGAGTTTATGTGGTATTTAAAGGCCTTATGAGTGTATATTGAAACACTTTTATTATAGTAAAACATAAAATCAGTAGGAGTGTGATCCCTCGAGGACCATACTAAGCAAACGATGTTTGCTTATGCCGGTCTGTGCTTGTTGATCTAGGCCAATCGGTTGGAAAACCCAAGGTACCTGGGCATAAAGAATTAAACCAAGGAGGGTTTTGGGTTAGCCCTTGATGAGGTCGGAGCTTATGCTTAGATGAGTGAACCGAGAGATTGTTTGACCTTTGGGTGTGATGGTAGGCATACTGAGACGGGAGCCAAAACGTCATCCATGTTCCATCACCTGGCATGCATTTCGATAGATCATTCGGGAAAGGCAGATATCCACATTTGGATGAAGCGTATGCATGTGCGAGAGATACCCCAACGCACCATAGAGCTGTGGTCACATCAGGTCATGGTGACCTTGACTCGTCTATAGGGGAGGACCTATAATTCATAGATTGAGATTGCGACTCCTTGATTCATCGACCTGAGTTTGGTGACCCGCTAATAAGCCCCTGTTTGGCCTGTAGGTCATGAAAAACACTGGGTCGGTTTGATAAAGCTAGTGTGGTCTGTTGTCCACAGTTGAAGGTGGAGTACCCCATTATTACAGATTGAAGTCCTAAAACCATATGGATCTTTTTCCCATCATATTAATTTAATTGTATTCATTTTATTATTAAAATATTTTTAGTTTTATTATTTGAATTTTTATGAATCTCTCGATATTTTATTTATGTTTTTTGAACTTATAAAAATACTGTTATTGATTTTACAATATTGTAAAAATTCATATATTAAATTGTTTATAAAATTACATGAGGGGCCCAAAGTGCACATGAGCCCACCATGTGGCATGTGGGTGGGGGGCCCACATGTGTCACAAAGGGGTGGCACGCCCCACCCCTTGGATTCTCTTGTTGCTTTGTGTTGAAATTTGTTAAATATAGTAACTTTGATTTGTGACATTTTGTCAAATCTTGGAAGGGAAATATTGACCTTATCTTATTTGCTAGTATTTATTTGCTTAATAATTATTGACATATCCTTATGGAATATGTGACATGGATCATGCAATTTTATGGAATGCATGATATTTATTTTATTTAAATATATTGATGGGAAAATAGTTTGAGGAAAAGGGGATAATGGTCCAAGCACATTCCATAATGTTGATGGCATATCTATGGAATGGATGACTCAGATCTCTCAACCCACAAGTCACCTTGATCAACGGTCTAGATTCAATCTCATGAAAGAAACAAATTATGAGAAAACCCTAAACCTAAATATCCACTATAAATAGGGGTGCTCACCCCCAATCTATATACACAACCTCTCTCTTTCTCTTCTCTCTCTCTCACCTCTCTCTCCTAGAGGGGCATGCCCCACTCTCTCTCCTATATTATTTCTCTCTAACTGTCTCTCTCCAAAACCCTAGGTAGTACTCTCTCTCTTTTCTCTCTAGACCGAAGAAGAAACTAAGGGGTTGGAAAAATTAGAGGGAAGCCTAAGTTAGTTTTGGGGTAAAAGTTTTACTAGAGATTTTAAGAGTGGTTGCATAGTTTGGCCAATATCAGCTATCCCAATTCAAGATTGAAGCTAGACCACAGATCCCACGCTATTGGATGTGGTGACTCATTGTGGGGTGTAAAAAGCCCGGTTGAAGTAATCTCCAGCATCTTTTCTTTTATTTGTTTGTTCTTTTATTTTATATTCTCAAGCACAGTATTAGGTTGTATGAATGACATCAAGTAGTTGAGATTTATATTATTGATGTGTTATTTATTTTTTGAATTTTTATTGTTTGTAATAAAACCATCTGTAAGTGATATTGTTGCCGAAATTATAAGGAGTGATTAAAAAAAAAAAAAAAATTGTATTTCTCCTGCAAAAGACCACATAGGTCTTTCTTTCAAGCTCATAGTCCCAATAAAATATCTTGAATATTATGACACACTTTAATGAGTCCGATTTAACATCAAATGGCTAAGTGTGATTATGATCTCCCAATACCTAAAGTGAAATATCTTGTAGTAAACAATTCCGGATGCCAAAGATGGGCATAACATCAGCCAATGAAGAACATAAAAAGCTATCAATTTTGATAGCCACAAGAGATCCAATAATGTGACTCACACAAGCCAAAGGTCATCTTGCTTAAAAATTCATATATTTTTTCCCAAGAGAGGGAAACCAATACGAACTATATATTACAGTCTAGAAACTTATTTAACCTTCACCTTATCACTTCTTACAAGACTACTAATCATCGCTTATGACCAGTGAAAATGCTGACCATAAAAGCGATGCTTGTAATCACAATTTAACTAATCTCTCTCTCTCTCTACACTTAATTTATACTACTCTCTCCTTCTCACTAATCAACGGTGTAGATTTCAATGGACATTCCTGCTTGACAGTCACCAGCAACGCCGTTAACGAAGAAATTGCCACCGCTACCGAAGAAATATTTCATGCTGTGTCATCTTCAACTCCACTCCCTTAGCTTTCTGTTGCGAAAAAATTGTTTCATGCGGGCTGGACTGCATTTCTACACTATGCGGTCAAGGGGTATTATGCATCCATTCTCTTGCTTTTTTTTGCGAAAAAATTGTTTCATGTGGACTGCATTACTGAGTGGTCAAGAGGTATAAAGCATCCATGTTTAAAATGGATGCACTATGTGGTCAAGAGGTATAACTCATCCATTTTTAAAATGGATGCAAATAGGTGGTTCATCTAAAAACAATCGTAACTAACGGTCGAAATGTTTTTTTAATATAGTATTAATTCTAGTTTTCAAAAAAAAAAATTTTGATATTCATAATTTCGATATTAAAAATTATATATTTAATACAAACAAAATTTAAAATAGTAAAATACATATTACAAGATAGAAAAAATGTATATTGCACTATTGTATTACCATTATATATAATGAAAAAACACCATAAGAGTTTTGTGAGGCACAATTATTTTTCCAAAGAGTTCCTCTCATCAGAGCAATCATTGATCCCAATCTCAGCTTCTATGTTAGATATTCCTCTTTAAAATTGAAGGTACGTCTCTCTCTCTTGAATTTTTTTTTTTTTTTTGCCTTCATCGATTGTATGCACACGTCCAACCATGCTCGAGTTTTTTGCAAACTAAACTTGGTCTTGTTTGCATACTTTTGAAAACAAAATTGTCCCTTTATAGATCTATATTAAACAAATCTTTCAAACGAATCATTCAAGTCTCTTTACATCTTTTTACTTTTACATCTGCCATCCAACTCTCTCTCTCGTAGCATCTTCATCTCACGTCCTTTATGGATCTATATTAAAATCCACTATATTATTATTATTTTATTTTTTATTTATTTTTTATCACTCATAACCATATCATCCAATCCTCTTATGCCTAGCCCTATTTAATCTTCAAGCACAACCTATATCACTCTCTTTTACATACCTAATCTCTCTACCAAAAAAAAAAAAAGCATCCAAATCTACTCTCTCATAAACTATCATCAAATACCTCTTCGCTCCAATGAATGCTTCATCCTCATGAAACAAATATCCTATCCCTCAACCCTTAATATAGGAAACTTTGCGTCTATTAAGTTGACACAGAATAACTATTTATTATGGGAAACTCAAATGCTTTCTCTCATTGAGAGACATGAACTTTTTGGATTCATTAATGGTGATTACCTTACACCAACTCAAAAGATTTTCTCTCCTGATGGTAAGAGTGAAATCGAAAATCTAGACTACAAATCATGGTTAAAGTTTGACCAGCTTCTTAAAACCTGGATTACAGGAACATTATCAGAAGAGTATCTTAGCCTTGTTGTTGGCATCAAGACTTCTGTAAAAGTTTTGAGATGCCTGAAGAATGCCTATGCAGGTAATTCTCAAGCTAGGAAGTTCCAATTGACCTAACAACTCCAACTCTGCAAGAAAGGAAATTCAACCTTATCAGAATACATATAAAATTCAAGATTATTTGTGATAATTTAGCTGCTATTGGCAAACCATTACTAAATGAAAATAAGGTATTTTGGTTTCTTAATAGACTTGATCCAAAATATGAGAGTTTTGCTACCACTACCGATTACTTCATATTATGAAATTATACTTCTTCAATGCAATGAGATTAGAAATCAGCCTAATATCTCTGAAGAAATCAGAATATGGCCCTTGCTGGACAATAGAGAAATTTTGGACCTAATATAATTACTAGAAATTACAGAGGTAGAGGCATTCACAAGTTTGGTGGTTAATTGTTTTTTAATTCTCGAGGCGTGGATTTGCTCAAACATGCCTGAACAATAATGGGGGCAGTGGTGTGTCTCAAAGAATCCAAAAAAGTGGTGGTACATCTATGCAACATATGAATCAAAGGTTTCAACAAGACATATACAACAATCAGCTCGGACACCCTAGGAAAAGTGTAAAATTTGTGGAAAATTTGGACATACTGTATTAAAATGCTGACGCCGATTCAAGCATATGTATCAAGAAAAAGACATTCTTCAAGCTCTTGCTGCAGTGACTATTGCAAATTCCCAAGACTCGGAATGGTTCCTAGACACTGGTGCCTCAACTTATCTGACAGGAGACTCTGGTAAACTGCAAAACGTTCACCTTTATAGTGGTAGAGATACAGTCATGATTGGTAATGGTGAGCACTTAACTATTTCACATGTTGGTGATGCAAATATTAATGTTGGGTTTGGAAAATTTAATATTTCTAATGTTCTTTTAGTGTTAGAGATGAAAAGAATTTACTATTTATTAGCCAGTTTACAAAATATTTTCCTTGTATTTATGAGTTCTTATAAAATGGTTTTCGGATTAAGGAATGACGCACATGGAAGAACTCTAGCCAAGGAAGTAGAAAGGGCAGACTTTATGCACTTAAGGATGTGAATGAAGCTTTATTTTCTAATCGAAATAAGAGAACATCAAAAGATGTGTGGCGTCGGGGACTCAGACATCCTCCAAATAAAGTAGTCTGTTACTTATAATCTAAACAATAGATTAATTTTGAAGCAAGGAATAACTCACATTCTGTTTGTGCTAGCTGTCAAATGGGAAAAAGTTATAAACTCCCTTTTAATAGTACTGACGAGACCTCTATAGAACCTCTTTTTAAGATTCATTCAGATTTATGAGGTCCTTCTCTAGTTTTATCTAATCAGAATTATCACTTTCATTTGACGTTTGTGGATAATTACATTCGTTTTTCTTGGATTTATCTTTTGAAAAGAAAATCTGAATTTTTCTCTGCATTTATGAAATTTCATCATTTGGTTGAAAGGAGATTTGATAAACGAATTCAAAATTTTTAATGTGATAGATGTGGTGATTTTGATAAGGAAGAAGTCATTGCTCAGCTTACTAAGAATGGAATTGTGCAACAAATATCATGTCCAGGAACCCTTGAACAAAATGGAATAACTGAAAGGAAACATAGAAATATTGTAGAATTGGGTTTGACAATGATGTTTTATACAGGAATTTCTAAACAATTTTCTGTTGAAGCTTTCCATACCGCAGTCTTCATAATAAGCAAGATTCTCTTGATTAATTTGCAAATTGATTCACTATATTCGTTGTTGTTTGGCTGCATTCCAGACTATTCTTCACTCAAAGTTTTTGGTTGTCGTTGTTTTTTGTACCTTCGAGTCTATGTCGCAGATAAATTTTGATATCGTTTTCTTCGATGTGTATTTTTGGGTTACAGTGTTCATCATAAGGGTTACAAATGTCTGCATCCATCGACTGGACAAGTTTATATCTCTAGACATGTTGTATTTGATAAACATATCTATCCTTATGCTAGCCCAAATTCTTTGTTAGATAGTTTTCAGGTTTAGGGGGAGCTGTCCACCTATGCAGAATGGTCAGAATGTTATGAGCTTAATATACAAACCACCCATATAGGACACACATGATGTATCTGATCCCGCAAGTCCTGCTTTGCCCATCACCACTAACAGCTCTCCAAATTCTCTTATAGAGGAAGATGTCATCACTGCAAGACCAATCCAAGATGTTTAGGATGATACCACAGAAAATCATGATGATGAAAATGTTGCCACTGAAGAAACCATCCATTCTAATTCTTTACCAGTCTTTGAGCATTCTCATCATCACATGGTCACCAGATCTCAAGATGGTACTCGAAGACCCCAAATTATCCCATCTATGACAACAATCTCAAGTGTTCTTATTTTTGAAACTTTCCCTTCTGAAACTAAAACCATTAACTCTACCTTGGGTCATCTAGGTTGGCATTGTACGATGAAAGAGGAAATTGAAGCCCTCCATGTTATCTCAACTTGGGAGGTAATTCCACGTCTTCCAGGTATGAATATTAGGTCTATAAGACTAAATTAAAGTCTGATGGTAGTTTAGAGAGACTCAAGGCCAGATTAGTTGCTAAGGGATATAATCAGGTTGCTGGAATTGATTTCTTTGAAACATTCAGTCCTATTATAAAGCCTGCTATTATTAAGATATTTGTCACTATTGCTACTGTGCTCCACTAGCCTATCAAACAACGTAATGTGAAAAATGCTTTCCTGCATGGCTTTCTTAAGGAACTTGTATCTATAGAACAACCTCCTAGATTTGTGAGCTCAAAATATCTAAATCATGTCGGCAAATTACAAAGAGATTTATATGGTCTCAAGCGAGCACCATGGTCCTGGTTTGATCGATTTAGTGCCTATTTATTATCATTAAGGTTTTATTGCAACATAACTGATTCATCTCTATTTGTTTCTCGCACAACTCAATGCAACATTCTCCTTCTCCTTTATGTTGATGATATTATTGTTGGGAAAGGTTTCTATACTTTCCCTACTGGTCATTTTATTTTATTGGAAATATTTTATGTTCACTAGTGCGAGTTTAATAGAGGATTAGACGCCCAAAATTTGGTGTCAAAATATTCCATAGAAAAAAATTAAAAATAAAATAGTGTAGCATTATGATTGGGGCAATCTTAGCCCTCCATTCAGAATGGATGGCTGGGTAAGGGGAGGTATATAAGCTTTATGTTGTAAGGGAAGCATAGAAAGCTTGCCATTATTGTTATTGGTGGTAATTCAGATCTTTTAGATTGGTTCATTTCTCAACATGGAAGGGAGTTTGCAATGAAAGATCTTGGACCTCTTCACTACTTTCTTGCCATATAGGTATTTTATTTTTCAGGTGGGATATTTCTATCACAAAGCAAATATGCCCGGGAACTTCTTGATCCTGCTCAGATGCTCGATGTCAAACCTATTTCAACACCAATGGTAATGACGAACAATATTCATGGGAATTCTGATATATTTCCAGGTCCATCTCTTTATTGGAGCATTATTGGTGCCCTTCAATACATAACAATAAAAAAACCAGACCTTTCTCATAGTGTTAATACAATATGTCAATTTATGCATGCCCCTACAATTACATATTTTAAAGTAATTAAGCAGATTCTTTGTTATCTCCATGGTATAAGATCGTGTGGTATAAAAATCTTATCAGCTAGTTCTCTTGAGTTATATGCCTTTTTTAATGTAGACTAGGCTGGGTGTCCAACCACTGGTTTTTACACCTATTTTGGTTTTAACTGCATATATTGGAGTACTAAGAAATACTCAACTGCGGCTCATTCTAGTGCTGAAGCATAATAACGCTCTATGGCATCCACTGCTGCAGAGTTGACATGGCTTTCTTTTATATTCGGGATATTGGATTGCCTCTTCCTCAAGCACCAAACCTTTTTTGTGACAATATTAGTACTCTCTACATGATTGTTAATCTTGTTTTTTATGCCCAAGCACATTGAGTTAGATTATCATTTTGTACGTGAAAAAGTGGTTATTTGATTACTTATCATTCGTTTTGTTTCCTCTCGTAATTAAGCAGCTGATATCTTCACCAACCCTTTGCCATGAGATGTTTTTTGAGATCTTTACTTCAAACTTGAGCTTCAAATGCCTCCCTAACCGAGTTTGAGGGGGAGTAATAAAAACAAAATTAAAAATAGTAAAATACATATTACAAGATAGGAAAGAGATGTTGTCATTACCTTTTGTCATTCACTATTGTATTAACATTATATATACAATGAAAAAACCAGCACAAGAGTTGTGTGGGGCACAATTATTTTCCCAAAGACTTCCTCACTCTTTCTAAAATTTCAACAATATTCTCTTAAAATTAGTATCAAATTATATGTCAAAAATATATATTGCCAAGCCCGCATTTCTATAATATGTGGGCTGGCCGCATAGAAACCGTGTTCTTCTTTGTGACATGAGAGATTGTGAAGACTTAAGCGGCCTTGTTCCTTTTCCTTGAATGTAGCTTTTTGCTCGCACTACTAAATTCTTCTAAGGGTGCAATTGGCATACGGATGCATCCGTAGTTGTAGAAGTAAGGTGCACGTTCAAATTTTAACATGGTATATAATTTTGATGTAAAATGTTCTTAAGATTATCTCCAAATGTATTTTTGTTTCTAATTATAAAATTTTAAATTTCAAAAATGGTTAAAATCAAGTAGATCTATAAACATATGAAAGTCTTGAAAATGGATGGTATAGATAATATGTTGTAACATGCACTATATCTGAGATTAAAATTCTTTATATTTTTCATGGTCATACATCTCGATGTCGAGAAGATCAATCAAAGGGTTTTTCAACATTAAAACTACCTTTTCCGATGAATTTTTGAGGTGCATCCATAGGTCTACGTTATAAGGTTGCATCTTTATATAAACTTTTTCCTTCTAAATAAAGGGTTGCTCTTACGTGTTAACGCCCGCTATAACCAAGATGGTAACTGTAGTATTTGAAAACAACGACATTTATTCCACCAAAAGGAAGTTTTCCCCAGAACGGGCTTTCTACTCGTAATGTCAGCCAGGCAAAATATGACAGGGTATAATTGACATTTATAACATTGGGATACATTTAGATTTGGAAATTGGTAAGTTTATGGATCGCAGGCATTTATATTGTTGTTGTCATGAGTAGTTCAAGATGCTTCTTGTTTTAGACTTTGTGCATTTGAAAATACGTAGGGAAGGTTCAAAATGATATAAATAGAAATAGTGAGAATAGATATGAGAATTTATGATCTTATTGAGGGTTCTTGATAGACCAGAATAGTGGAATATGATTCGTATAACGACCCCAAATAATTCAGATAAGACTCTGATGATGACGACGATGGTGACATTTGAAAATACTTTGGGCTTGTAAGTGACCAAGGACACAAAAATGAAAAGAAAATAAACACACCAGTGTGCATTGTGGGATTTATCAACACGCTATACCGCAGTGCTTTTGTTAAGGATAGACAAATAACCGACGTCATATTGGTGACTCACCAAACAATATATTCAAGGAAGGTGGATGGGCTGCCGGGACTCATATAGTAGCTTATTTTGAGAAAGCTTGTGATAGACTCGAATAGAGCTATTTTATGAAATTTCTCTC
>NW_006494904.1:1889691-1904354 GCF_000471905.2 Amborella trichopoda
TATATATATATATATATATATAAGTTTATATAAGGATGCAACGTATTAATGTAGAACTATGGATGCATCTCAAAAATCCATGAGAAAAGGTAGTTTTAATGTTGAAAAACCCTTTGATTGATCTTCTCGACATTCAGATGTATGACCATAAAAAATAAAAACATTTAAGTCTTAGAAATAGTGCATTTTACAACATATTATCTACATCATCCATTTTCAAGATTTTCATATGTTTATAGATCTACTTGATTTTAACCATTTTTTAAACTTAATTTTATAATTAGATATAAAAATAGATTTTCAGATAATCCTAAGTAAATAGATTTTCAGATAATCCTAAGTACATTTTACATCAAAATTATATACCATGCTAAATTTGAAGGTGCACCTTATCTCTACAGCTACGGATGCATCCGTATGCCAACTGCACCCATATATATATATATATTTAGGATGCAGCTGTATAGAGTTAAGGCTCTAAACAATCAAAGTAAAGCACACCAAATACTGGAAACCATTGTGATAGTCTTAAAATATATTTTCATCTTTAATTGCAACATTTAAAGCTTCAAAAGTAGTGTAGATCGAGAAGATTTATGAAAACTTGAAAATATTTAAAATTGACTATCCAAAAATGCGTTATAAAATTCACTATTTCCAAAACTTGTTATTCATTTTTTTCTCATGTCCATTCATCTTGATGTCGAGATGATCAGTTTGAGGATATTTTGGCATCAAAACAACTTCTTCTAGTGAAATTTTTGATGTGGACTCTAATTTGATTGTTTAGAGCCTCGACTCTTTATAAACGTTTTCCACACACAAACACAAAAGGGTAATCTTCAATTCACAACCTTTCAAATTACAAATGTCACTGCAATATTGGTAGATTCACTTCGGAGTCTTCTTCGGTTTAGTGAGAAAAATAAAGCAATTCGGTGCTTCGACCGATTGGGGGGAAGACTTCTGACTTTTTTTGTAATTTAATATAAATAAATTAGGTATTTATATATACAATATCTATAAATAATGGAAATTTTTTTAAAAAATAAAAAAATAAAAAATAAAAAAATAAAAAAATAAAAAAATTTAAAAAACACTTTTATGTAACTACTTCTTTGCTGGCCGAAGTAGACTCGAAGCATACCTAAATGTCACCAAAGTAGGCCGAATCTAATAACCGAAGTATCATTACCAGGCTTCGCTTCGCTTCGCTTTAGTTCATGCCTAAAATTCAAAGGCTTGGGCCTCTTCGGTCGAAGCAAATCGAATTTGATAACAAAAGACTCTATATAATGCATTTCAAGATGCACTATTTTCAAGGGTAGCAATGCAATTTTTTTATATATGTCCATATATTTCAAGTTTGAGATAATCAGATTTGTGGAGTTTTGACATCAAAACAAATTTTTCTAGCAAGTTTTTTAGGTGCGCTTTAGTTTGAATTGTTTGGGATTGTGTTTTTTCCCTTACTATTTGGAGGCTTTGGTTGGAGCGGAACTCTTGGGTCCATTGTAGAGGGGGTACACCTAGGGAGCAGCTCCTACGATATATTTTCCATTGGGTTAGATCGCCAAAAAAAGTCCACAATTGGGCTCTCCATTCATCTGAAATTCATATAGCTTCCAATATTAAACTTCAATGGAGTCTGGTACCTCCCTATGTTCATATTCATGTGACGTGGTTGCCTCCACCTTTAGATTTTTTCAAGCTTAATGTTGACGAGGCTTTAAGGCAAAATCTAGGTAACGCTGAATGTGGGGTATCATTAGCAATGATGAAGACGGTTTCATTGCAGCTTTTGTGCAACCTTGGGTATTACTTCTCATAACAGAGCTGAATTCCATGCACTTGAGAACGGAATTTCCCTAGCAAAGGAACTGAAATGTGTACCTCTTGTTATCGAGAGTGATTCCAAACTTCTTGTTGATTCTATGAATCATTGTCATAGGGCTCCTTAGATATTGCGCATAAGTTTGGTGAATTGTAAATCCAAGCTTGCATCATTTGTGAACCAACAATGGAGCATTCAACATGCTTATAAGGAGACCAATATGGCTGCAGACTCTCTGGCGAAAATAGTGGTTTCTATATATGAAGCAACGATATGTCGTGCTCGTCCCCCAAATGTTGTAACGCCTTTCATTTTATCTGTTGTTGTTAGTATTCCCTTGCCACGGTTTGCCTAAAATATGTTCATGTAACATCTCTTGGTTGTTAATAAAACGGGTAGGGGCCGATATCCTTATTGATTTACCCCAAAAGAATAAAAAAAAAAATCTCTTTTCCCACTTTAGCCCATAAACAAATTTAATGTTTATTATCTCTTAGAGTAAATCAGTGCAAATATACACTTCCGTTGAATTTGGATGCCCCTGAATGAAAAGGCATTTTTGTAGTCAAATAACATCGAGTGATAGGAGCGGAAAAAAACATTATTAAGTTTTTCCTTCGTCAAATTCCATTTATGATATGATGTGACTTAAAACGGGTTTCAATCGTGTTTGATTTATGGAACCTATATTTTTTTGGAGACCCCAAGTTTCATCATGTTCTACTATGAAATTTGGGGGTGCTTACTTTTTTTGCCTTAAATATAAATAAGTGGATCTTGTGATATCGATTTTATTATAAAAAATTATTGTATTATAAAACTTCTTTGTTATGCAACAAGAAAGCACTACAATGCTATAAGAATTGGTTTTTATAAATCAAAGCCACGTCTTCTAGAAATCAAACATGCCTTTGGTTTTTATAAATCAAAGCCACGTCTTCTAGAAATCAAACATGCCTTTGGTGTCTTGTAACATAGATTCTATTACGAAGTCCAACATGCTCAGAATAAATTTGTGCGCCTGGGAGAGAGCAATTAATTGAAAGAACAACCCATAGGCGGGAGGAAGTAAGCTCCAAGGTTTATGAACTCACATGTTATTTATTTTGTCGCCGGATCTCAGCTTGTAATAAGACCTAATATCGCTCAGAACAAGTGAAAACACAACAAGAAAATAAAAATGAGATGCAACCCTCAAAGCCACTGCGACCTCTTTTAACTATAACCTCTCTCTATGCAGCGTTGGCTTGTATCTGCATTCCGGCATCGCAATGGTCAGCAAAGCCGCAAATGTAGAAATTGTCTCCCTTGTTAAGGGTAACGCGGTCCTCGCCGGAAGTGTAAGTCTTGGAGCCTGGAGGAACGCTGCAGCTGTTGTAGCCGTCAGCGTTCACTGGAACCACGTTGTGATTGCCGGCAGGATAGTTGAAAACTGCCAAGAGAGTACACAATCACATTAGTCTCACGGCAGGATACTTGAAAACTGCCAAGAGAGTACACAAGTTCGCATTAGTCTCAGTGAGAGAGAGATTGAGCTTTCTAAAAACATAAAAGCTAGATAGCGAGAAGAATTTTCCCTTTTTTTTACCCATCGATTGTAATCTATTTCATTAAAGTTAAAAAATAAACACCAAAAAAAAGAAAAAAGAGAGCAGTTAAACTTTAACTTTAATTTCATTAAAGTTCAAAAAAAACACAAACAAGGGAGACAAAGAGAGCAGTTACCAAGCACATCTCCTGCCACGAACTTCTTTCCCTTTGGCCAGTCAGATACGCCGAAAGTCCAGCCTCCACTGTCACCCACCGTATAAGTGGTCGCGGTGCTAAGTTCTAATAGCCCAAAAAACACAAACACCAAAGCCACCAAGCCCATTGCACTGCTTCTTCCCTGTGCCATCTCTATCTCTATCTAATGCAAATGCAGTTTCACTAATTCTCTCTAACGCACACACGTTGGCAGAGCTTATTACAGAGGACGGTTCATTTATAGAATGTTAAATGGCACTTTGCTAAGAAGAAAGGCCCTCACACTAGAAACACTTGCCTCGAATTGCAGAATTCGGGATTTGTTTTTGAACTGCCGTATCTCTTCTCTTTATTTTCGTGATTTCATGAGCATGCGGATTGCAGAAATGGCAAAGTTACCCAGAAATCAGTATACGTGCATGAAAGTGGGAAGAGTATAAGTAATATGAGAGTGAGTAGGGTAATTTGTATGTAATTTGCTCTTGTGAGTAGTGGTCGACTCGTATCAACCATTTTAGGAGAGAAAAAGGGTTATCTATGAAAGGAAAATTAATTTAAAGGCATTGAATTTATTTATTTTTAAGATAAAGTAGAAGGCATCATATTATTTTAAAATAAAATTTATACGCAGAATTGCAGATAAATACACATGTAGTTTCTCGACGTCTCTGTCGTGCAAAGAAGTAAGTGGTGCTTCTTTTTTTTTGGATAATTCCGTGGGATAGACAGCTTTTTTTGAATAATTCAACGGGGGAGACGGCTCCTACTGGTAGGGTGGGAAGAAACCACAACATGGTGACTGAGATGTGATGGAGCTAACCCAACACCTTTCCCAAAGTAACTTGGGTGTGGTGGAGCCACCACTGTGACCCAGGCCTCTTTCCCAAGGTGGGCAGCGCTTATTATAGGGTGGGGGTGAAGGGAGTACTTTTTTAGTATCTTAGATGGCACCATTATAGAGTGGGCAAGGGAGGGCTTTTGTAGTATCTTAGATGGCACCACAGTAACAAGAAAGTCCCTCAAATTAGACACACAATCCCGGAATTGTAGAGTTCCAGATTTCAAATAAGGTGAATTCCAGATTTCTTTCAAAAGCAATGTCTCCTTTCTGTCTTTATTTTGATGCTTTTATGAGTTTGCGGATTCCCGATTAGAGTTCCCGAGAAACATTATTGGAAAAACCGGGCGATCTAGCCATTAACCACTCGGTTAGATGGAAACGGTCACTAGCCGATCATGTTTTTTTGCGGTTTTCGTGATCTATCGGTATTTAAAAAATAATTTCAAAAAAATATATATAAATTCCAAAAAATTTACATTTGGTAAAGTTTAAAAATTGTTTTGGTTACTAATACTTGCTTTTATATTTTTCCAGTTTTTTAAATTTTGTTTAAAAATACCCTTAAGCACAAATTGATTCCTTAAAATCCATTTTTTCATTTATTTTCAACATCATTTGAATGTGTTTTGTTTTAATACTTATTTATGTGTTTTTAATATTTTAATAGATATTTTTCTTGTATTTTTTTATTTTTTTCAATATTTTTTTGACCATCCGAGACTTTCTTTATTAAAACGGTAGAATCGGCCAGTTGACCGGTTAGGTCGGTTAAACGGTTTCCGAACCCATGTCTGATTAACGGTTCGGTTCGATTTTGCAAACACTACCCAAAAATCAGCATACGCTCCACGAATCGCAGAAATCGGGATTTGCTGTTAAGCAATCATGCCTCTTTCCTCTCTTTATTTTAGCATGCGGATTGCCAGATTAGGAAGGCTAGCCAGAAATCGGAATGCGTTCCACTTTCATAAACTCTTGCTGTAGGTAATTTGGTCTAGTGAGTAGTCGTAGACTCGTATCAGCCATTATACGAAACAACATTTATTAAAGGAAAAAGTTTAGCCGGTATGGTAACTCCCCATCGCCACCGTCCTTTCCTGTTGGTTGGCGTTGGACGGTGGTGATGGGAAGTTATCATGCGGACTGCCGACGCCCTAACTGCGTCCTTTATTAAAAGCCCATGAATTTAATTTCTTTTTTTTAGATGAATTAGAAGGCAGAATTTTATTTTTTTATTTTTTTTCCTGTGTGTGTTGAGATGAATTGTATAGAAAATTTTTAAAATATGACAAGTCAAAATTTTAATAAAATTTATGTGCAGACTGCATGGCCACTCTCTTCATTCCAACAAATAATCCCAAAAAGATAAAATTCAATTTCTTCATTACACATGATCAAAACGAGCCCTCCTTCCAGTAATGAATCTATATTGTCTATTAGGTGAATTTTAGTATTTTGGTATTTGAAAACTCAAAACCAAATTTTTGTTTTTTAATAATGTTCATTTAATGATAACAATTTCATTTTAAAAAAATTAAAAAATTTAAAAGTTCATTTCTAAGGCCTAAAAATTAATTAAATTAAAAAGATTTCTTTTGGGGCTTTTTTTGACCATTAATCTTAACTACTTCCTCGCTTATGCTCCTATTATTACTAATTTTACTTTCTATATATTTCATCTTATTCCCACTAATTTTAAAACCTTTAGATTCTAGAACATCCCTCTTACTTTTTTAACTTTATTTAGAAATTTTTTTAATAGTAGTTGATTTTTGGGAAAATTATAAAAAAAACCCTAAGACCACACGTTCTATGCAACTTACCCCCAACCCTACTTTTTCTCTCATTTCTTCCCCAAAACAGACTTTTATGCAAATACCCCCAAGAGAAAAAATTCATTTTTTTTAGACGGAAATGCCTTTTTTGTACACAAAAATCATTTTGGACAGATTTGATGTTGACTTTTGGACCCCAGTAGGATATTGTCGGAGCGCACGAGTGCTGGACCGCCCTTTGGAACTACTGGACCTCACTTTGCAACTACCGAACCACACTTTGCAACTGCCGGATCGCCCTTTGCAACTGCCGGACTGCCATTTTCAATTACCGGACCGCATTTTACACAGTGCCGAAGCCCTACTGCCGGACCGCACTTTACATAGTGCCAAAGCCTTACTACCGGACCGAACTTTACACAGTGCCGGAGCACTATTGCCGGACACAACTTACACGGAGCCGAAGCCCCCTATTTTGGTGGGATAGAGAAGAGAGAAGTTGGTAAGGTAAAAGTAAGGGAGGGTAGTTTAGGCATTTTTTTTTTATTATTTTGGTTGGGGAGTTTTCGGATAGAAAGTATATTTTGGAAAAAAAAGTGAGAAAAAGTTAAGTTGAAGATAAGTTGCATAGAAAGTGTGGTTTTGGGTTTTTTTGGTATTTTTCTCTTGATTGTATTTAGTGAAAAAAATCATGTAACAATGATTTATAATGAAAAAAATTTAGTTTTGTTTATGCAACCTTTAATAACTAGGGGGATTCTCACCGTTTTGGTAGTTTGGAGTTCTACACCTTGAACAACCAGGCTTATTAGTCATTTGCGTTTAAGCGGGCTAAATTGCTAAAATTCTCTAATTTTGTTCGTGTATGTGCCAAATTTGTGCAATGGTAAACTGTGTTATGGAGTGAAACTCAAGTTAGGAGTAATATTAGAATCCCAAACTTGGGGTTAAAACAGGACAAAGGTTTCATACAAGCTTTAGGGAAAAAACAAAGTGATTGATTATATCCTCTCTAGAACTGGTAGAGGTACTCAAAATTCATTTTATTTACTTTGAAGATATCCATTTTGATATTATAACGTAGATCCCAAAATTGCAGATCTCGTACGTATGTCTTTTGTTTGAGAAGCAAGTTTTCAGGAAGTAGGATGCATTTTGAGTCTCCACACACACGTGAATCCAACCATCGCAATTTTTTTCATTTTTTGGGTAGATCAATAGGGTTTTGGCCCTCTACCCTTTAGGTGAGATTTGGAATCCGAGAATTCATTATAGGGCTTGGTGATAGAATTCCCATCATTTGGTTGAAGCATATGGGCAATGCATATATGTTTGATTATATACTCTTCAAGTTTTATACTTTGCTTCCCATTGGAAAAACCATCTTGCGGGGATTTGATGATGAGGAAATGTACACAATACGACCATTTTCTTTTGATGGAATGAAGTAGCATTTATTATTGGTTGTTAGATATGAAACTGGGTGATTGGAGATGTGTAATAGATAAAGCACATAGTCTCAAATAAAATATCTTGAAAGTTATGACACACTTTAATAAATCCGATTTAACATTGAATGACTAAGTGTGATTATGATCTTCTTGTATCGAAAGTGAAAGATCTTGTAGTATACAATCCCAGATGTCTAAGATGATTATAACATTAGCCAATGAAAAACATAAAAAGATATCAATTTTGATAGCCATAAGAGATCCAATAATGTGACTCACACCAGCCAAGGTCATCTTGCTTAAAAATTCATATATTTTTTCCCTAAAGAGAGTGAAACCAACACGAACAATATATTACAGTCTAGAAACTTATTAAACCTTCACCTTATCACTTCTTACAAGACTACTACTCATCGCTTATGACCAGTGAAAATGCTGACCAAAAAAGCGATCCTTGTCATCACAATTTAACTAATCTCTCTCTCTCTCTACACTTAATTTATACTACTCTCTCCTTCTCGCTCATCAACTGTGTAGATTTCGATCAACATTCCTGCTTGACAGTCACCAGCAACGCCGCTAACGAAGAAATTGCCACCGCTAACGAAGTAATATTTTTGTCTCATATTCGACTCCACTCCCTTGCTTTTTTTTTACGAAAAAATTGTTTAATGCGGGCTGGACTGCATTTCTACACTACGGGGTCAAAAGGTGTAAAGCATCCATTCTCTTGCCTTCTTTTGCAAACAAATTGTTTCATGTGGGCTGGTCTGTATTTCTTCGTTATGCGATCAAGAGGTATAAAGCATCCATCTATAAAATGAATACAAATAGTTGGTCCATCTAAAAACAATAGTAACTAACAGTCCAAATGTTTTTTAATAAAATTATTAATTCTAGTTTTTTTTTTTTCAAAGAAAATAATATTCATAGCCTCCATATTTAAGATTATATATTTAATAGAAACAAACTTCAAATTAGTAAAATACATATCACAAGATAAGAATGTGTATTTTGCACTATTGTATTACCATTATATATAATGAATGAACCACCACGTGAGTTGTGTGGGGCACAATTATTTTCTCAAAGAGTTCCTCTATCTCTCTAAAATTTATTCATGATATCAGAGCAATCATCGATCCAAATCTCAGCTTCTATGGTAGATATTCCTCTCTAAAATTGAAGGTACGTCTCTCTCTCTTGAATTTTTACTTTTATTTTTTTTTGTCTTCATCAATTGTATGCGCGCGTCCAGCCATGCTCAAGTTTTTTGCAAACTAAAATTGGTCTTGTTTGCAAACTTTTGCCAACAATATTGTCACTTTATGGATCTATATTAAACAAATCTTTCAAATGAATCATTCAAGTCTCTTTACATCTTTTTACTCTTACATCTTTTATGGATCTATATTAAAATGCACTATATTATTTTATTTTAAAATTTATTTATTTTTTTATCACTCAAAACTATATCATCCCATCCTCTTATGCCTAGCCCTATTTAACCTTCAAGCAAAACCTATATCATTCTCTTTTACATACCTAATCTCTCTACCAAACAAAAAAAGGCTCTAAATCTACTCTCTCATAAACTGTCATCTAATACCTCTTTCGCTTCAATGGATGCTTCATTCTCATTAAACAATTCTCCCTATCCCTCAATCTTCAATATAGGAAACTTTGTGTCTATTAAGTTGACACATAATAACTATCTATTATGGGAAACTCAAATGCTTTCTCCCATTGAGAGCCATGAAATTTTTGGATTCATTAATGGTGATTGCCCTACAGCAAGTCAAAAGATTTTCTCTCTTGATGGTAACAGTGAAATCGAAAATCCAGGCTATAAGTCATGGTTAAAGTTTGATCAGCTTCTTAAAGCCTGGATTACAGGGACATTATCAGAAGAGTGTCTTAGCCTTGTTGTTGGCATCAAGACTTCTACAAAAGTTTGGAGACGCCTGAAGAATGCATATGTAGTTAATTCTCAAACTAGGCAGTTCCAACTTACCTAGCAACTCCAACTCTGCAAGAAAGGGAATTCAACCCTAACATAATACATATACAAATTCAAGAGTATATGTGATAATTTAGCTGCTATTGGCAAACCTGTATTAAACAAAAATAAGGTATTTTTGTTTCTTAATAGACATGGACCAAAATATGAGAGTTTTGCTACCACTACCAATTCCTTCATGTTATGAAATTAGACTACTTCTTCAAAGTCATGATATTAGAAATCAGCCTAATGTCTCTGAAGAACACTCATATTCAAATCAGAATATGGCCCTTGCTGGACAACAGAGAAATTTTGGACCTAATATAAGTACTAAAAATTGCAGAGGTAGAGGCATACACAAGTTTGGTGGTCAACAATTTTTTAATTCTCGAGGGCATGGATTTGCTCAAACATGCCAAAACAATAATGGGGGACGTGGTGTGTTTCAGAGAATCCAAAAAAGTTGTGCTACATCTATGAAACATATGAATCAAATCTTCAACAAGATTCACATATACAACAATCAGCTCGGACACCCTAGGAAAAGTGTAAAATTTGTGGAAAATTTGGACATATTGTATTAAAGTGCTGACACCGATTCAATCATATGTACCAAGAAAAAGATATTCTTCAAGCTCTTGCTGCAGTGACAATTGCAAATTCCCAAGACTCATAATAGTTCCCAGCCATTGGTGCATCAACTCATATGACAGGAGACTCAGGTAAACAGAAAAACCTTCGCCCTTATAGTGGTAGAGATACAGTCATGGTTGGTAATGGTGAGCTTAATTATTTTACATGTTGGTGATACCAATATTGATGTTGGGTTTGAAAAATTTAATATTTCTATTATTATTTTAGTGCCAGAGATGAAAAAGAATTTACTATCTGTTAGCCAATATACAAAAGATTTTCCTTGTATTTTTTAGTTCGTATTAAATGATTTTTAGATTAAGGAACGAAGCACAGGGAAAAATCTAGTCATCGGGAGTAGAAAGGGCGGACTTTATGCTCTTAAAGATGTGAATGAAGTTTTATTTTCTAATCGAAATAAGAAAACATCAGGAGATGTGTAGCATCAGTTACTTGGATATCCTCAAAATAAAGTAGTCTATTACTTATAATCTAAACAGTTGATTAATGTTGATGCATGGAATAACTCACATTTTTTTTGTGCTAGCTGTCACATGGGAAAAAGTTGTAAACTCCCTTTTAGTAGTACTGACAAGACCTCTACAGAACCTCTTTTTAATATTCATTCAGATTTATGGGGTCCTTTTCCAGTTTTGTCGAATCAGAATTATCACTTTTATGTGGTGTTTGTAGATGATTACACTTATTTTTCTTGCATTTATCATTTGAAAAGAAAATATGAATTTTTCTCTGCATTTGTAAAATTGCATCATATGTTTAAAAGGAGATTCGATAAAAAAATTTGAAATTTTCAATGTGATCGAGGTGGTGAGTTTGTTAAGAATGAATTCATTGCTCATCTTACTGAGAATGGAATTGTGCAACATATATCATGTCTAGGAACACTTGAATAAAATGGAATAGCTGAATGGAAACATAGAAATATTGTAGAATTGGGTCTTACAATGATGCTTTATGAAGGAATTCTTAAATAGTTTTAGGTTGAAGCTTTCCATACCGCCGTCTTCGTAATAAACAGGATCCTCTCGACCAATTTGCAAATGGATTCACTATATTCTTTGTTGTTTGGCCGCATACCAGACTATTCTTCACTCATAGTTTTTGGTTGTCGGTGTTTTTCATACCTTCGAGTCTATCTGCAGATAAATTTTGTCCGCGTTTTCTTCCATTTGTATTTTTGAGTTACAGTGTTCAACATAAAGGTCAGAGATGTCTGCATCCATCGTCTGGGCGAGTCAATATCTCTAGACATGTCGTATTTGATGAATATATCTATCCTTATGCTAACCCAATTCTTTGTTAAATAGTTCTCAGGTTCAGGGGTAGCTATCCACCTATGAAGAACGGTCAGAATGTTATGAGCTTGATATACAAACTCCTTCATCTTCTAATTCATCAACTCCACATAAACCACCGATATGGGATGCACTTGATGCATCTGGTCCCTCAAGTCCTGTTTTTCCCATCACCTCTGATAGCTCTCTAACTTCTCTTATAGAGGAAGATGTCATCACTGTAATACCAATCCAAGACGTCCAAGATGATGCAACAAAAAATCATGATGATGAAAATGTTGCCACTGAAGAAACCATCCAATCTAAGTCTTTACCAGTATCTAAGCATTATCGTTATCACATGGTCACCAAATCTCAAGGTGGTACTCGAAGATCTCGAATTCTCCCATCTATGGCAGCAATCTCAAGTGTTCTTACTTTCGAAGCTTTCCCTTTTGAACCTAAAACCATTAAGTCTGCCTTGGGTCATCTAGGTTGACATTATGCAATTGAAGAGAAAATTGAAGCCCTCCATGTTAACTCAACTTGGGAGCTAGTTCCACTCTTCCAGGTATGAACATTGTTGGTTGTTGTTGGGTCTATAAGACTAAATTAAAGTTTGATGATAGTTTAGAGAGACTCATGGTTAGATTAGTTGCTAAATGATATAATCAGGTTGCTAGAATTGATTTCTTTAAAACAATCAGTCATGTTATTAAGCCTGCTAGTATTCGGATTGTGCTCACCATTGCTACTGTATGTCACTGGCCTATCAAAGAACTTAATGTGAAAAATGCTTTCTTGCATGGCTTTCTTAAAGAACATGTATTTATGGAACAACCTCTTGGATTTGTGAGCTCAAAATATCCAAATCATGTCTACAAATTATAAAGAACTTTATATGGTCTCAAGCGAGCACCACGGGTCTGGTTTGATCGATTTAGTACCTATTTATTATCATTAGGGTTTATTGCAACATAGCTGATTCATCTCTATTTGTTTCTCGCACTACTCAATGCAATATTCTCCTTCTCATTTATGTTGATGATATTATTGTTACTGGTGATAACTCAAATCTTTTAGATTGGTTCATTTCCCAACTTGGAAGGGAGTTTGCAATGAAAGATCTTGGACCTCTTCACTACTTTCTTAGCATAGATGTATCTTATTTTTCAAGTGGGAATTTTCTTTCACAAAGCAAATATGTCCGGGATCTTCTTGATCGTGCTCAGATGCTCAGTGTCAAACCTATTTCAACACCAATAGTAATGAAGAACAATATTCATGAGAATTCTGATCTATTTTCTGATCTTTCTCTTTATCGAAACATTGTTGGTGCCTTTCAATACATAACTATAAAACGACCAAACCTTTGTCATAGTATTAATATAGTTTGTCAATTCATGCATGCCCCTACATGCATATTTTCAGGTAATTAAGCAGATTCTTCATTATCTCAATGGTATACAATCGTATGGTATAATAATCTTATTTGCAAGTTCCCTTGAGTTATATACCTTCTCGGATGCAGACTGGGCTGTGTGTCCAACCACTGGTCGTTCAACCACTGGTTTCTATACCTATCTTGGTTCTAACTGCATATTTTGGGGTACTAAGAAATAGTCGACTGCGACTCATTCCAGCTGAAGCGGAATACCACTCTATGGCATCCACTGCTGCAGAGTTGACATGATTTTCTTTAATTCTTCGGAATATTGGATTGCCTCTTCCTCAAACACCAGCACTTTTTTGTGACAATATTAGTACTCTCTATATGATAGTTAATCCGGTTTTTTATGCCCAGACAAAGCACAATGAGTTATACTATAATTTTGTACGTGGAAATGTTGCTCTTGGATTACTTATCACTCTTTTTGTTTCCACTTGTAATCAAGTAGCTACTATCTCCACCAAACCTATGCCACGAGACGTTTTTTTGAGATATTTGCTTCAAATTCGGGCTTCAAATGCCCCCCCATCCGAGTTTGAGGGGGAATAATAGAAACAAAATTTAAAATAGCGAAATACATATTACAAGATAGGAAAGAGATGTTGCTATTGCCTTTGAAATGAGAATGTAACAAGATGGGAAAGTGTATATTGGACAATGAAAAATCCACCACAAGAGTTGTGTGGGGCATAATTATTTTCTCAAAGAGTTTCTCTCTCTAAAATTTCTTCCATATTCTTATAAAATTAATATCAAATTATATTTCAAAAATATATGTTGCCAAGCCCGCATTTCTACAATATGTGGGCTGGCCGCATAGAAACCGTGTCCTTCTTTGTGACATGAGAGATTGTGAAGACTTAAGCGGCCTTGTTCCTTTTCTTCGAATGCAACTTTTTGCTCGCACTACTAAGTTCTTCTAAACATAAGGTCTGCTATTATGGTGTTAACACCCGCTATAACCAAAGAGAGTAACGATACTATTTGAAAACAACAGCATTTATGCCACAAAAAGGAAGTCTTCCCCAAGAACAAGCTTTCTGCTCGTAATGACGGCTAGGCAAAATAGGACAGCGTACAATTGACATTTATAACATTGGGATACGTTTTGATTTGGAAATTGGGAAGTACATGGATCACAAGCATTTAAAGTTTCGTTGTTACGAGTAGTTCAAGATACTTTTTGTTTTAGACTATGTGCATTTGAAAATAAGTGGGGAAGATTCAAAAGGATATGAATAGAAGTAATGAGAATAGATTTGAGAACCTATGGTCCTACTGAGAGTCTTTGATAGATCAGAATAGTGGAACATGTTTTGTATAGTGACCCCAACTAGTTCAGATATGACTCTGATGATGATGATGATGGTGATATTTGAAAATACTTTGGGCTTGTAAGTGCCCAAGGACACAAAAATGAAAAGAAAATAAGCACACAAGTGTGCATCGTGGGATTTATCAACAAGCAATTCCACAGTGCTTTTGTTATGGATAGACAAATAACCAATATCATATTGATGACTCACGAGACGATTCATTCAAGGAAGGTGGAGGAGCAGTCGGGAATCATATAGTAGCTTGATTTTGAGAAAGCTTATGATAGACTCGAATGGAGCTATTTTATTAAATTTCTCTT
>NW_006494904.1:1921630-1970238 GCF_000471905.2 Amborella trichopoda
CTCTCAATCTCGCCAAACCATCTGCTACTCCATTAGCTTCAGGGTAGAAAGGACAATATAGAGTGCATATGTTTCTTCATCAGCTTTACAAAGGATCGGGCAGAATTGTTCGCTTTTCCTTGGATTGTCTACTGTCAAATTTCTAGCTTACAAAAGCACGCATAAAAAGGCCTATACCTTGTGGGGTACGGCCCATTTCTACACCTTATTTAAAGAAGGCCGCAACCACCTAAATCAATCATAAAATGGAAGTATATAATCAGAGTTGACAGAAAAAATGCCATCATTTTCTTCCTCCCATATCAATTCATCATCAATGTTATGTGAAATGTATACCCCTTCCATTTGTTCCCATAACACCGACGTTGAGATATAACGGCATTTGAAGCTTTATTATAAGAGCAATTCATATTCCCTATAACTTCTGAGTTCCTTCTTTCATAAACTTCATTTACCTTCACTTGCTTCTGGACTGCCCTACTAAAAACCTCGGGATAAGTCACACATTCAAGGGTCTATTACCCAACCATCTATGCTGCTAAAATCGGATCTCATCACCCCTCCTCATGATCGATCTTCATCTTGAATGGTTTTCAACAAAATTTTTACAACTCAGAACTGCTTTACAAATATGGATATCAGTGAGCTAGATCTACTCAAAGCATCGTGAAACATGTTTCACAGCCATATTTCTCGCCCATAACCCTCTTGCGAAGTTGTTCTTCATTATCTAAAAATCTCCATCACCATCAAGAAAGCAATGCATAATTGACATACTTCAACCTTCTCACACCTAGTCCTCCCTTAGACATTGGTGTATAAACTCTGTCCCAATTTACCAAATGGTGCATTCACCCATCCTAAACAGATACCCAAAGAAATTTCCTCGTAAGTTGTCCTAATTGTTTAGACATTGTAGACAGAATGAAAAAAAAAAAAAAGACAACCGGTATATAGGTAAGTTGGCCATGGACGATTTGATAAAATATTGTTTTTCTAAGAGAAAGGACCTTAGATATCCAAAGATCTAACTCCACGTGCATCCTGTTAATTATAGGGTCCCATGCAAATCTTGAAAGTCCAGAGTTGGAAATTGGCAGATCCAAGTATTTAATTGGAAAATGTTCAACTAAGAGCCGAATTGCCAAACCATATGAGCAACCAAATTCTCGTTATAGCCCACCCCAACTATTGATGTTTTATGACAATTAACGTGGAATCCTACAACCATCTCCATACATCTTAGAAATATTTGAATGTACATAATTTGATCCATACTTGCATTGCAAAATATCAAAGTACCTTCCGCATACTGCAAATAAGTGATACTTGGACAATTGGTAACCACTTTGAAACCCTAAAAACGACCTCTAACCGGTGCATTAGATTTCGTCAAGCTGAAATATTTAGGACCAGTTTGGATGTACCCAAAATTGCAATATTTTTGGATTGTAATCCAAAAATCTTGTGACAAAGATTTGAACCGTTTGGACAACTGCAAGATTTACTAGATTTTAATATTGAAATAAAAAATTATGCAGTCTCAAGACAAAAGTTATCGTAAAAAAAATTCAAGTCAGACTTGAAATTTTTTTTACGAAAGTACGGCTCTCTCACCGCTGTGCAAAACCCACCTTGTGACCCAACAATGCAACCGTGAAACCTCAAAAACTCCAAATCTACTCTCTCTTTCTCTACCTCAGAAACCCCAAATCTACTCTCTCTCTCCCTCAAAAATCTCAAATCTACTCACTCTCTCTAAACTACTTCAACCTGAAATCTTTAAAGGAAAATCAATTGTCACAAAGACATGAAAAGATGAGAAAAGCTCAAATAAGACAAAGAAAATTAGAAAATAAGAACAACAATAACAGGAGCTTGGGTATCTTGTTAAAGGAGAGAAAAAAAAGGTAAAAGATGAAGCTCAAATAAGGCAGAGAAGATGAGAGAAGAAGAACAATAATAATAGGAGCTTGGGTCTTTTGTTAAAGGCAAGAAGAGAAGAGGGAAGCAAAGGAATCTTTAATTCACCGTTAGGGTTTGCTAGCTTGGGTATCTTATTAAAGGGGGGAAGAGAAGAAGAAAGCAATGTTTAATTCACCATTACAGTTGACACATTCTTCTGCTTAGGGATTTGTGGTTGCATCAAGGTTAAAGGGAGAAACACGCAAAAAGGTGAAAGAGAAAGCGT
Source organism: Amborella trichopoda (assembly GCF_000471905.2). The sequence continues at coordinate 1,923,822 of NW_006494904.1, forward strand.
TAATTGCGTAGTTGTCCCTTTCTTGTTGAGGGAGAGAACCGTAGAGAGAGAAATAGACTTTAACACCCAAACAGCCTTATAAGAAAAGAAAAAAGACTTTATATTTTTTGCAATTGGTATTTGAAAAAACTGTATTTTTTATTGGATAACAATTCCAAACTGGCTGTTAGAAATCAAAGTAAATATACATGGGATAACGAGTCACCGTATCTAATACCCTTAGTTCTCTAAAATCCCGTTTAGTGCTGCCATTAACAAGGACAAAGAAATAAGCATTACTCAAGCAGCCATAAATCCCATTCCTCCATTTAGATCCCAACCCCCATTCAACATGATCATGGGCCTTCTCCATATTCAATTTAATTAAAACCCCAGGATCTGCATCTATCTATCTTGTGTGAATACACTATGGAGCAATTAAAATATTATCGGAAATCATTCTGTTGCGGATAAAGGCTGCATGAGGATCATTTATATTCTGTTACGAATATCGAAAATACTTGTAATACTTGATTTCTTTGGAGTAAGCGCAATATACGAGGAATTTATAGTTTATCTACGACACCCCTCTCCCAAAACTCCTCCATCTCATAAACATCCACTGTTGCCAAGTTCCAAAACTTATGAAAGAAAAAGACAAGGAGTCCATGGAGATCTATCACTAGCCATGCAAAACACCTCCTTTGTCATTTCTTCCTCCAAAATCACCATCTCCAATTTCTGTTAATCTCTTAAAAGGTAATTCTACTCAAACTCACACTCGAAACCAATTCACTTGAGAATTTAACAAATTCATTGTCCCAAGCCTCATGTTAAATAATTTAACAAACTTCCTCTTCTCCACCTGTTGATTCTCCGAAAATTCACCACTAGCTTGTATCTATTGCTCCACAAACTATAGATGCAATAGAGTGTCATCTATCTTCCTTTTAATGTAAAACTTATTTTCCTTCTTCCAATTTCTCAACTTCTATTTGACATTCAGAAGTTTTTATGCAACATGTACATAGCCTACTTGTGTACAGCTGCGTTAGCCCATGTTGTTTTGATGATAGCAATTACTTCAACTTCTTTCAACTTTGTAATATCCATCCTAAACGGTTTTGGTTCCCTAATTCTTTATCAGTTTGAAGACATAGTGTCACATGAACTGAGGATGGTTTAGGTAAAGCATTAATACAGCTCAAAGGAAATTGCACCTCATAGACACAGGAAACGAACAACCTATCCGGTTGGTGAGATGATGACCACTGTTATTTGACCAAGTGAAATGATGCTCATTCACTGATAAATCAATAAGACCCCTCTATATAATAAAATCATTATTAAACTTTCTCATTAATGAATTATACGGCATATAAGAGGAAGTTTCCTCAAGTGATTTAACTAAATTAAAATTACCCCCTACACACCAAGGTAGATTAAAAGTCAAAGTCACATTTGTTGGATTTGGTGCTATCCAAAATCACCCATATAAGAAATACTATATTATGTGGGATTGAGATATTATTATATTATGTGGGATTGAGATATTATTATATTATGTAGGATTGAGATATTCCCATATTATATGAGATTGAGATTGATATTGATACGTTTCATAAATGAAATAGAAATTAAAAAAGATTAGGATTCTTTGATATATTTCCTAGTTTTGGGATATATGTAAAATCTATTGGAAGTTTCCTATTTAATATGGACTCCTAATCTTATATATATAGGATGAAAGTACAGAGAATTCGTGTGCCCTATTTGGGTCACCATATAGGAATGGTGGATCCTCTAGAGAGAAAGGGGCCCAGAGCCTCCTATGCATAAGATACAGTTTTCTCTTAAAGAGAAGAGAGCTTCTTTTGGGCAAAAACATTGCGATGGTGCCTCTTGCAAATTCTCAAAGATTGAGATGCTTGTTTCTTGTAGAGAAGAAGTTCCCGTAGTGATTTTGGATTGTTTCCCTTTTAGTTAGAGAGAAATTCAATTTCTCATTGCTCTCGCATCTCTATATGGCGTTGCCGGTGATGGTTGCCAAACGTAAAGATAAGGAAAGAAGAGTGGTTTAAAAGAGCTTGCTCGACTTGAGCTTTTGTCGAGTTCTGTTCCAAATCTTTGATGTAATTTTTATTGCTATAGTAGATTTTTGTTTACCGTGCCCATGGATGTAGCCTTTTTTGGGTGAACCACATAATCCTGTGTGTTCTTGTTATATGTATTTCATATTTTATTTTCTATACTTTATTTGCCAAAAATCAACCCATCGGGTTTAGAGCTTCCACACACAACAACATTAGATATTATCTTTCAAAGCATATTTATTTGGACCATAGACATTAAGTAAAGCCCACCTAAAAGGCCCTAGTAGACCATTAAAAACAGTAGTAGTATTCCGTCTCTAACTATAACATGAATACACTGCAAAAAAAGAAGAATCCCACACCAACAACATACCACAAAATTAGCCATAGCCCACGAACTTCTGATATCTCTAAGAGTTGGTCTTGGGAGCTTTGTTCCCGGTAATAACATCACATCAGGTCTAGAATTCTTCAAAGTAAGTTTCAACTCCCTTTTTTTTTGCGCAGGTATCCCAAGCCAGGCACATTCTAGCTGATTACCTGCATCGCTCTTTGAAGTCGACTCGTGCCTAACAGACTGACAGACACCGAGCTTGAGCTAGATATTGAAGCATCTTCTTTTGATACGGAGTTGTTATCACTCAAAAAAAAAAGATCCCACCAGCACCACTTCAAGGTCCTCTACATGACGTGACCCTTGGTGACGATCTGGGATGCTTTGCCACCAACTTTTCTTTCCCCTTCGATTTCTCTTTTCCTTTGGTGCCTCCTGTTTCGATTTCTCCGGCACCACACAATCCTCCCTTTGTGTCTGGCCTTTCTTCTTTTCCTCCTCCCCCAAGTCTTTATGGATTTTTTCTTTCATAGTTTCTAAAACTATTGTTAGAGAGGTATTGGAGTCCACTCCGATGTCTTTGAACATACTCTCTACAATACCATCATCATCCTCCACTGGCATATCAAGAAGAGCCGGCACCTCTGGTGCATTAACAACCATAGCAGGCGGAATCACCACAAGTGGTTGCACAAACTCTGCCTCTTCCAGAGGATCTTCATCCACATCGAAGTGATCATGATCAGGCTCATGTACTGGGACCTCTACAGCATTATCATCACTTGTCTCAGAGTCGGAGTCCAATACCACAATGGGTAGTCATTGCTCCTCTGTTGGAATTTTGAAGCCCATGTCTATCTGCTTGTTCTTCCTTGCCAACTTTCTGAAAGGCAAGAACCTCATTTTGAACGTCTCACGCCAATTATAAAGAAACTATATAGGAATGGTTTGTCGATGAAAAGCAACAAGGATAAGAAATTCACAACTCCATTTTTACCTCTCTGCAACCAATTTATAACATTATAAAAGAACACAAAATTCTCCCTTTCTTTACACCATTCAGTCAAAACCCTACAAAATCTTGTACTTTCCCAATACTATCCCCACCATTTCAGATTCCCTAGAGGATTTGGAAATATCTTTCTTCTTTCCAGCCGCCACAATAGCTTCTTCCTTAGTTATTTCAGCTCCTGTCAATGAACTATTTTTCGTATTGACCCTTTCCAATGAAATTTGTGCCGGCCCCAAAGAATCTCTCTTAATATAAGAAAATGGATTCTCATCCTCTCTTTCCTCCATCTTTCTGGTTTTTTTTAATTTGGACATATCAGCTTAAAACATGGAGAGATATTCGAGGTAGATATACCGAGGTTATTAATGGCATCAACACGAGGTACAACTTTCCATATGTGCTTGACATCTGATTTTGGATTCAAAAAACATAACCTATCACGATAAGCCTCTTTCATTTCCCCTTTTTTCGGATCTCTGCTACAGAGAACTTGACGTCGCCAATGTCATTCTTTGGCTCTCTTGCCCTTTTGCTCTGAGAGTTTTTGGCCTTCCATACTTTCAATTAACAAATATCCATTCTTCCTCATCAAGGCAATTATTAGTAGCCTTTATAACTTTAATACTCCTCTGATCTGAAAACCCCTTCGTATTGTGGCCCAGGCTCGCGATCACAACAATCCAAAACTCATCAGGTTCCACCTTAAGTCTAATCATTTTTGGCAAAATTTGAGCATCACTTTTAAGAATCTTCACTCTTACATGAGATAAATCATTACGTCTGACATGCTTCCAATCAACTTTAACAAATTTGCCATAACATTTAGCTAACGCTTGAAAGACACTTAAATTCCAAGCATATAAAGAAAATCCCCAAAACTTAACCCAGGAAGAAAATTTAGGAATAAAAGTTTCATGCAAATTAGGTCTCCATAGGTCAAGAGACAGCAGCATGCCCCTGACCCTTCAATGAATCTGGGAAAGTAACTTCTTGGCATCTACATTTGAGGTTAAGCAAAATAGGATCATGTTGTCACCAAAGACCTTAACCTTAGGCTCATAAGAAAGCCTCCAAGCTCTCTTTGCCCAATTCTCCAATCCAGTAATGTCATCAGACAGAGGGCAAAAAGAACCAGTTTTCTTCACCGTCTCCTTGAACGATTCCTGCTCCACTTCCACACATGGAGCTACAAAACCTTCCCCTTCCATCCTTCTACACCATTTTCATCTCCACAAGGTTCCCTACAAAGCCAAGTTGCTTTTCGAGCTGAAACTTACTTCTACAGGACTCTTCTTAGATAGTCCAAAGGGACCGTATTATAATTGTGCCATCTAGAGAGTGGCAGCATTGGGACATGGAGATTCTGCAAAGGAAGGAGCTCCAAGACCATGCAATTCGAGCAAACCTACATAGCATATTCCCACGATCTAATATTCACAATCCAGCATTCAAAGCATGATGTTTTGATCTTCTATGTCACATGTTTATTAGAATATGAACCAAAGTAGTCAAACGGCGGGTACTCCCGAGGGAGTACATTTACATGATGCTCTTTAGGGTGTAAAAATATTAGAAGATCAACTAAAATGGTCAAACTACCTTAAATTTTGAGAAGGTGGTCAAATAAAGCAATATTTCAACAAAGTGCCCAGTTTGTTAACATGGTTTAGTTCAAGTACCTCTTCAAGTATTTTTCAAATTTTCCAAAAGACCTGTGTTCAGGGTTTGGAATCTTAAAATTTCTGGCCCTTAATGCAAGTGGGCCAAATTATCGAAGGACCCCACATTTTCATCATGTGGTTTAGCAAAATGATGTAACTACCCTGTTGTAAATTCCAAACGTAAAACTAGAGAATTTATTGAAATAACACATTCCAGGTTTGGAACCTAGAACAAGTAGCATATTTTTGTTGTTTTGCTTGCGCTATTTCTAAGAGGTATCCCAGTTATACTATAAATGGATGAAAAATGTATGATTAATAGTTTATACAATGAAAAACCCATAATAGGTTCTCGTGAGCCTTCTATTTACATAGGTTCTTCACTCTAAAGGATCTTCACTCCTATTGCTGTTAGAACTGTGGGCCTGGCTTCACAAAGTAGGCCCACATTTTCTCATTTTTCTACTTTACCTTGTGTATCCACTCTCGCCCAGCTTCATTGGGTAGAAGCTCCTACGCAGCTGAACGCGCCACTGCAGGAACGACATGCAATTCGTACTTCACCCCCGACCTAAAAGAGAAATCTCCCTCAAGTCTCATCGCAATAGACTTTTTTTATATAAGCAAGTCATTCTCTTCTTCCTAATCCATGAACCCCTCTTACTTGTAATATAAAGATCATACTCTAAATTTGGCCTTGCTTATGGCTCTTCTTCCTTCATCGCTCGCTCATGGGGTTGAGTGCCCTGCCGTTCAATTAGCTCTCTCACAACAAACAAAGGAACATGCGCTACACTTTGACTTGGTCTGCATCTCCGTTATGCTACGACTTGGACCTCTAACTCTAACCTTTAGTAGTTTATTTATTTGCTTAATATAGTTCCTTTCTTTGTCCTTAACCTTTTCCGAAGCCATCTTTTCTGTTTTCTAAGGTTTATCAAGCGTTCTTTTGGTTTTTGGCAAATCTCTAGCCGGCGCCTCAAGTGGATAATGAAAGAGAGACTCTTAGGTCGACTCTTATGTGACCATAATTAGATGGAACTTCTTTCTCTTTCCGAATTCAACACTTTTCTCTTTCCGAATTCTATATGATTTTGTTTCATGAAAACAAGTTGCGGAGGAGGTTATCATCTCCCACAACTTTGCAAAATTTGTGTGTAAACAATTGGCTTTGTGGAAAATTGGTGCTAGAGTAGTTTTATTGAAGGTATTTAGTCAATTTTCAATGAGGCTTTAACATATGTCCTATATAAATTACACTTCATTGTAATTTGATGGGGTGATTGGGTAATGAAATGAATTTATCATTTTCCTACTTGGCGTACTGGAGATATGCTCAATATGTGTGTTAAAAGACCTCTACTTGCTTCATTGGTACAGCCCTATTTAGTGTAGTGGGATGGCTAGAGCTAGAGAGAGTATTATCCCTTTTACTTCTTGTCTGTGATCAGAAAATGTTTCTCATTGTTTGATCGACGAGCATTTTCGATGGGTTGCCATTGTTATCGAATTTATCTCATAATATTCTCGATGTTTGCTCCCAATTTCACGCCATTGTATTTCTTTTTGTTTCCTCCCTGCGACAATTGGTATCAAAGCATTCAGATGCATACAATATGATGCCATGAAAACTCTTAGACAAGGACATTCCCATATTGGAGCACATGGACAAAGTTATGGGAATTTACAGAAATACATGCTAAAGACATCAACAAATTTAAGTGGTGCTTGAAGAAGAATAACATTATGATATGGAAGTTGAGACTTTTAATCCAATGATGAATCAAATTCCACAAGCAATAGTCGACATGGTGGTAAAGCATGGAGAAGTGGTTGAGCACAAACGATAAATCAGGATTCTGGCAGGAATATCAGAGTTCCACTACAAGTTCTACATAAATAGTTTTATTAGTATGGTGATTGAAGTGGAAAACATGTCTACAATGGGAATCCAACACCAATTATTGAAGAGGCCTTTCTATGATGTGATGAACTCAACATTGTTGAAGATGATGCAAAATAAGAGGAGATGTGAGGTGGATGTGGGTGCCTTTCTTATCTTAAATGTGGAATGTGGGATAGTTAAGATCATGGGAAGTTATCGCTCTCTTCATGTGTTAATGGGTAGTTGTTATCCAATCATGTAGGTAATGGTAGTTGTTATCCAATCACATAGGTAGTGGGTAGTTTTGTTGTAAATGCCTACATATATGATCCTCATATATTGAAACGAAGTGTGTGTGGAAAAAACATGAGTTCTGTGATTATCTCTGTGAGTGCATGATTTTAATTATCAGTGGTATCAGTGCCTTCTCCAAAAACTTGCAATATGATATCAAAGCATACATAAAATTTCAACATGGCATCACAGTGCAGGTTGTAAAAAAAAGAAAAAAGAGGGAAAAAAAAGAGAAGATAGGCATTGAAGTGGAGAGCTCAAGTTGAGAATAGGCATTAGAGAGCCCAGGTTACAAAAAAAATAGGCATTGGAGAGCCCGAGTTACAAGAAAAGAGATATAGGAGATCACATGTTGCCAAAGAAGTTGGTGTGAAAATTTAATCCAGCAGGTCAGAAACAAAATTCAAGGGAGGTGATAAAAATTTAAAATCTCTTTATTTAATTTCTTGCTTTATTCCATATGACACACCATAGTAGTCAAAATATTTTTTAACTATTGATTTCAATTTTCAAAGTTGAATTTTATGAGCATTGAAAAATTAAAAGAAAAACAATGTTTGGGTCTTGATAAAAAAAAGAAAAAAAAAGTGATTTTGAATATATATATATATATATGATTTGCAATGAAAAAAAGAAAAAGGAAAGAAAAACAAATTCTTAAATGTCATGTTCTTGGGAAAAAAAGATGGAGATTTTAAAAAAAATGGGGAAACAAAATTGGAGAGCCCTTAATGTATTATTTTTGCAAAGGTTTTAAAAAAATGAGTTTAAAAAAATAAATTCTGAAAGGGGAACATAAGTAGTCCTAATGGAAAATCCATGCCTGTGTAGGCATATGAAATGATTCTTGGGAAAGAAAAAAAACATGACACCGCAATCCTGGTATGTCGTGCTATGGAAAGGCATGATGGAAAATCCTTGCCTAGTGTAGGCATGGGAAAAACGATTTTTGAAAAAATAAAAACATGACACCAAACTCCTAGTTTGTCATGCCATGAAAAGGCATGATGATGCTGTGAAAAAGCATGAGAGTGCCTAGTGTAGACATAGGAAAAAATGATTTTTCAAAACAGGACATCGAAGTCTTAGTTTGTCATGCCACAGAACGACATGATGTTGTCGTGAAAAGGCATGAGGGTGCCTAATAAGAATGCATAAAAAAAATTGTGTTTAGAAATACAGGACATTGTGTCTTTCTTATCTCTCTCTCTCTCTCTAAGTAAATGTGGAATGTGGGATAACTAAGATCGTGGGAAGTTATCTCTCTCTTTATGTGATAATGAGTAATTGTTATCCAATCCCATAGGTAGTGGGTAGTTTGTTGTAAACGCCTATTTATATAGGCGCCATGTATTGAAATTAAGTATGTATGGAAAAAGCATGAGTTCTGTGATTATCTCATTGAGTGTGTATTTTTAATTATAAGTGGTATCATTGCCTTATACAAAAACTTACAACATGATATCAAAGCGTACATAGAATTTCAACAAACATGCTCGAGGCCAAACTTCTTATAACCCTTGGAGAAGGAAGTAGTTTGGTCTTTCTCTGTTTTCTGGAAGTTTGAACCTAGGGTCAATTTGGTACTTTTTATTCTTGAGACTTTAGGGGTATTTGTATTTGTATTTTTATCTTTTGTTATGGCGTATAAGAGGGTAGGAATACCATAGTTCCTACTCTGATAGGCGATAAGATGAGAGAGTAGATTTAGATAGGCTGGCCATGTGGAGCAAACCCATTACAAGGCTAAAAAAAAGCAAGAAGTAGGCCTAAAAAGACATGATTGGATGTAGTGAGAAAAATACGAAGATTTATGGCTTCAATGATGATATATCGCATTTAATAGAGCAGAATGACAGATCTAAGATTTGTGTAGCCAACCTCAATTAATTGAAAAAAGATTATGATGATAATAATGATATTTTGTTATGGTATAGATTTAAGCTTACTTTTGTCATTGCTAATATTCAAGTAAGAAGACTAGGTTTCAATAGTGTCTAGTCTTGTTCAGAGTGATGGTAGCTGTTACGGTTTTCGTCTTATTAAAAATTTGTATTGCGTTTCCTAAATAAAAGGACTATGTTGAATTGAGTGTATTAAAAATTTGTATTGTGTTTCCTAAATAAAAAGACAAGTGGTTTTATTGCAGAGATTGTAGGAGTATTTTTCTCGTGGTTAATGTTCATGCTAGATGAATTACAAGGTCTTGGTACTCTTTCGTTTTTTGGAGAATGAAGATAGCTATTAGGGTTTTTTCCTTGTAAAATATGTATATTTTGTTTTCAAATGAAAAGGACACGTTGAATTATGTCTTGTGAAACACAAGTTCTCTTCTTGAGGTGCACTACCTTACATGTCTAGAGACAGCACTTAATCACTCGATCATTAATATAGACTTCCTTGCAAATCTAATAAAGGACATATTCTCTCAATTTTTACTTCTTTGTGAGCATTTCTTGCTTTCTCTTCCTTCTTGCATGCAGTCTGTATAAGTGGCAACTTTATTTGTAGAAGTGAAGTTACAATACTCTACCTAATCTATTATACTTGGACGTTGTAAATTTAATATGTCTTTTAAGACAACTTAAAAAATAGCACGTTTTTTAAGATAGTGTCAAATTAATACCGCCCAAATAAAAACAACATAGATTACTACAATTATAATTCCATAAATAAAGTTGTAACATTATATAATTTTTTTCTATTAAAAAATTAATCTCGTCTCCATTATTTGTCTACTAGAAAAACCTTGGTTTTTGTGAAGAGTCACAGCTTTTTCTAAAGAGACTCTGTGTCCATTAAATAAATGAATATACAAACTTGTCTTTTATAGATAAATTACATATAATAATAACAGAAATAAATTATTTCCTATATCCAAACTTACCATAAATACAAGAGATTGTATCTATCCTTCCCAAGTATAGAGATTACAATATACGCTTTCCATATTAACGTGATAGACAATATATACTTTCCTATTACACTCCCCCTCAAATTCAAGATGCTATGAGAGAGAGCAACTGGAGTTTGAACTGGATCTTCAGGTGCATAGCGTGACCAGTAGAAGCAATGGCTATAATATTCAAATTGCTTGATCAACAAGCACATAAAGCAACGGTAGATCAACAAGATTGAGTAATAGAGTGACAGACTCGATCTTACAAACAAGAAGAGATAGAGCAAATAAAAAATTAGGATAATGCATTTTTTCTTTTTCTTTTTTTGGGGCTAGTGTTTCATAAGGGTTTCAGATGGTCAATGATAATATCGAATCAGAGTAGCGGGGTGAGATTTCAGACGGATCTGGATTCTGAGATCAAGATCCGGAGGCAAAAATAGACAGATGGACGGTTTTTCAGATGGGGCAGATCAGCTGTTTTCATAGGTGGATTCAGAGGCTAGTTTCATATTAGATATTAGAGGAATTTTTCAGAGGTCGTTACTCATAGGCCATTGATTTAAGAGGGAAGGTAGTGATGTCAGATATTGCGTTTTTTCATATGCCATTTCCAAATGGTTGTTTCATAGAAAGGTAAATATTTTAGATCTAACAATTTTCATGGTGTTTTTCAGTTTTTATTATTATTATGATTTTTCGAAAGGATTTACTGACAAATCTGGCTGAGACTGGGCAAATGGCTGATTTTTCAAAAGCAAAAAGGTTGTTCTTCAAAAGTGCAAAACACTTTTTTTTTTTTTTGGGACATAGGGTTTGTTGCATATCAGGGTTTTCAGAGGATCGATTTGACTTCAAATCTAGGTATTTCCATTTTATTTTATATTTACAAAGAAAACCTAAGAGCTATATCCCTGTGATTTTCCAAAGACCGAAGCCCGAGATCAAAAATTCTGGTCAAAAGGGCGAAATTAACAACAATATAATGAAGGTTATTTCTTGGATATGCCAAAGGGATAAATTTTCATAATGATACCATAAATCGGTTAAGAATCCCCAAAACATTTCAGAAGCAAATACCAACTTCTGGTCAAAACAAGAGAGCTTAATACAAATAGATTTAAACCTCAAAATAAAGAAAAAATTAAGAGATATTACAATCAATTAACGGGGGGTATGACCTAACAAACACGAATCACGCATAGATCTAATGATCAAGACAAAATCCAAAGAAACTCGAAACTGTAACCCTAGAAATCCAAAGACCAACAAAGAAAAGGGAAAATTACTATTAATCGAGAGAGGAGAATGAGATCTGAAAGATGAGAATAATGTCTTTTAGATCTGATGGAAGAGATTGAAGAAAAACCTGAAAGAATTTGCAGAGAGTCAAAACACGACTCGACATAAGGGCACCAATTGGGTGAGTAAGAACCTTGTCTTGAATCCGGCTCTCTGATACCATGTGAAGGGTCTCAGGTTTCTCTTAAGAGACTTTGTGTCCATTAAACATATGAATATACAGACTTGTCTTTTATAGGCAAATTACATATGACAATAATAGATATAAGTCCTATACTATACTCAGACTTACCATAAATACAAGATATTGTATCTACTCTTTCCAACTATATAGATTACAAAATGAAAATCTTTCTGTTAGCCCAAGAGCTAATTGGAAGATATGAGCCCAACTGTCCAGATTGAATCTAGGCCGATCTGACGATCACAGATGACTGATAGTATTTAAATTTTAATTTTTTTTCTACAAATCCAAATCACTTGAAATTTTTGGTGTACATTCATAAAAGAATAGGTGAACCTTTGAAAAATATCAAAAAAATATTTTACATGAAAAATTTGACCAAAATACCACCATAAAATTTCAAGGGTATTTTGGTCAATTTTATTATGGATTAGTTTTTTTATATTTTTATTAGGTGCGGCTTGATGAGAAGAACACATGCCTAAAATTTCAAGCGATTTGGATTTGTAGAAAAAAATTAAAATTCAAACACGAAATGAGATCGTGACTGTCAGATCGGCTCAGATTCAATCTAGACCGTCGAACGTATATCATTAGTATCTTCCTTTACAATATACACCATCCATATTAACCTAATAGTATCGTTCTTACAATATACACCTTCCATATTAACCTAATTGACAATATATATTTTCCTTTCACAATTTTCTCGTCTCCAAATTTGTATTTTAATTGAGACAAGTTAATTCCTTTTCTTTTTAATAACTTTCTTGATATAGAGCACCTATCTCCTTGCAATATTCTGAATTTGATTCACTCTAAAATCGGCCCATGAAACAAACTCCGCTTCTTTTTCTTTTCTTCTTCTCTTCCTTTTTAACACCTTTCTTGATACATAACACTTATCTCCTTGAGATATTCTAAATTTGATTCGCTCTAAAATCTGCCCATGAAAAAGACTCCTCTTCTTTTTCATATTCTTCTCCTCCTCTTCCTCCTCGTCCAATTTTTCCCCTTTGTTTTTTATTTTTTTTTATTTTTTTGTATATTGTTGTTGTTGTGGGCCATTCCTTCCTCTCCACGTTTTCTCATTTCTCTCGGACTCATATCTGACATTCTTAGTCTAAGCCCGGTCTCCCTAGTTCTCCTGTTTGAAACGCTATTCTCTTATTTGAAAACCATCCTTTTTTCTCTCTGCCTTTCAGTCTAATAGATTTTCCAGTATAGGATCCTTGTGAATCTTCCCAGAGTTTTTAACTTTTCCTTGAGATATTGCGCCTTCTCTAATTTTCAACTTTAAATCTTCAAGAGTTTGTTATGATTACCATTTGTTTTAGAATGAATTTCTTGTTCCGCGCTTTCAGTCAAATCTCTTGGAAAAGTAAAAATCTCAGGTCAAAGAAATCATTTTACTTGGAAAAAATTGTGCACGGACCTAAGAACAAATGTAGAATAATCGCATCGGTTATATTTTTGCATAATTTCCGCCTATCTTTCTTGCTGTGGATTTTCAATCCGGTTTTGCCCCCTAGTCCAATGTTTTATTTTTATTTGTGTGGTTTCTTGGGCGAGTTTGGTTCTTGGGCGAGAGTTTTGAACCGATAGGGTGGTAATAAACCTGACTAGACTTGGGTCCCGATGGGTAGACCCTATAGTGGGTCCAGGTATAGGTCCAAAATTCCAGTCAGACTCTACTTGTACCTTTAGTCATAGGGTATATGATGGCAATCATATGTCTTTAGGTGTACGTTAGGTGTTCATATTGTCACAATATTGGCAACATTTACGGTATTATTTGGCAAAAAAAGAAAAGTTAATAATCGCAAGGTGGCTATGGATCCAACCAGACTCAGACCCAGACCCAACAGGTCCAGATATCAGTCCAAATTTAGGACCTGAGTACTATTCAGGTTCGTGTCTAGCCGGACCCGACCTATACCCATATCCGACCCGGTGCCACCCCTATGGGTTGATCCATATTTGGCTCTGTTCAATATTAGAAACATATGGCTATCCTATACTTTGCATTTTATTTTTGGAAGTATGCAGGCCAGATGTCTCCAACATCAAGTCCCATTAAAACCAAAAAACAAATAAAATTGGGTCGGTCTGATATATCGAATATCAAAATCATAATTTTTCGTATATAGTCAAGCTCCATATAATATATGTTGAACATTTGTATCCTGGTAACGCATAAGTCTAACTACCATGATATCATCAATCGCTTTATTGTGTTATATACATATATGCGGAAAAAGATACCTTTTTTTTTTTTCTAAATATAGTTCAACTAGGGAGACCTCAAAGCAGTCCATATATATATAAAGAAAAAAATTCAAGTATGGGTAGCCCGATGTAACCATTAAAAAAAATAAAAAATTGTCTAATCCTTACAACATCCAATTAGGAGCAAAGCTTAACTAGAGAAAATAAAAAACAAAGGGATCTAAGTGCAAAATATGAAAAAATATGACTCATAGAGTAATTCCATGTTTGTTTCCCTACGCAAACATAAATTTTTCTTTTCAATTATTCGAGCTTTATAATAGTCAATAACCAGAAGAGAAACTTTGGTCAAGAAGGTAACTTAACATTCAAACATACATGGAATAATATCATAAAGGGGGGCTAAAACCCCTTACAATATTACGAAAGATCAACAGATTACGAAATACACTACAAAGTAATGCTTTTAAATTTCTATATCAACTAAGTATGTCATAAAATGATAAGTTAAATTTTGTTTAATTGCTTTTATTTAGTGTTGGAAAGCAACAACAATTAAGGGTACATTGATACTTTTACCTTAAGTATCATTCAATTAAGGCTGACTTAAGGGTTAAAACTACCAAAAGTATCCCTAATTATTTTTTCTGAATACTAAATCGGGGCAATTTATTTTTTGAGAATATATGTGATTGATATGAAAATTTAATATTATACCCTCAAATGCAATACGTGATCTGCTGATTTGTACTATTAAAAGCGGTTTCAAACATTTTTTTTTTTTTTCTTTTAATGCTTCCCATCATAAAAGACTGTGGGATTGGGTTTGGGCCTAGAAATGCTCTTGGACCTCTTTGGCATAGGGCCCATCCATCTAGTTTCACTACTCGTAAAATGCCGAATCTTTTTGAGGATCATTTTTATTTTCGAGGTTTAAAAGTACGTAGAAGATATATAAATGAACACAAAGACTAACGTTCCCTCTCCTCTCTCTCGTGCTAACAACCCCTTTGCATTCCATCCACAGCGCACCCATTGGAGCCATCGAACCTCACACCTTGCCCTCCCGCTAGGGTCCCTTGAGCAATAAATAAATGGAGTGTAGACACGAGGGCCTAGGGATTCTTCCCAGTCCCACATGTCTTCTTAGCGTTTGGTTCTCTCTTCAAAATACAACGCATAAAACAAAACCCAACTGTCTTGGTGCCAGTCTCGCACGTGCAATGAATGTAAGTATTTTGGTATTAATGTGTGGGGGTGAGCCGAACAGCATGCGTGTCATCATGCCTTGGCTTCTCAATTGAAATTCGAGGCTGCACAAATTCCTAACCCTAATTTGAGAATTATAAATTTGCAAGTGCGTTACCAAAGCTGAGGGCCATACAAATATTACCTGGTATTGTGCACAAACACCAACATGGTTAACGGTTTTCACAAAACAATCTTCTGTTTTCTTTTTTCTTTTTTTTTCTCAAATATGGCGTGCGATTGGCCCTAAAAAAGTAGCACTTGGGTCACAACGGTAACCCAACGGCCGTGCCAGGGCTATTATCGGCCCGGTCCAACCAAGTCCTAACAGGGCCAGGGCTGACACTGGACGGGCCCTATAGAGACAAGGGCGGGACCTGAGTAGAGGTGATAACGGGTCAAGTACGGGCTGGGTACAGCTAGACCCATACCTGAATCCGCATAGTATTTGGACCCGTATTCTGACCCGTCAGGTCTTGGGCCTTTCCGCTAGGTCCAGGGTCTGGTCGGATCCATTGCCATTTTAGGTCTATGAGCTTTTTTTTTTGTTTTTTGTTTTTTTTTTTACTATCATATACTCTATGACTATGAGCTTTTTTTTTTTTTTACCAATAATACTGTAAATGTTGCCAATATGATGACAACATGAACACCTACCACGTACCAAAAAACACATGATCACCATATAACTACGGACCCGCACCTAGACCCAGACCCGAATGGTATTCAAGTCCAAAAGTTGGACCCATACCTAGACACAAAAGTCGGGTACACCCATCAGGTCCTAAGTCTAGTAGGGTGCTACCCCTAGGTCTGAGCCAACCTTATGAAAGCAAGGGCCAGGCTAGGGCCCGAGGCTAGCTTGGCATAGGCCCGGACAGTACCGTTGCCACCTTTAGTTGTGAAGTGTAGATCAAAATGGGATACAACTAAGAATGGAGGTGGTTTCTTTGGGGCAGAGATCAAAAGAGGGTGTGGAATGGAGGTAAAGACCCACACTATGATTGAGGCACCCGATGTGATATGATACAAATCCACCCCCCCCCTCAAGCAATAATCACAAAAACCCATTCAAGAAGTGCCAAAAGCAAAAACCCATAAGGGGGAAATGGGAGTGGAGATAGTTGCTCCTCCATGCCCATGTGCCATGACCCACAACAACTTTGAATGCTCGCTTTTACTTGAAGAATGATTGAAGCAACCATCTAGCCCCAAACCAAAGTTGTGTTTCATTGTTGCCTTACAAGGAGGATGAGGCCACCATCATATACTTTACCTTCATTTTTTTTGAAATCAATATAATTCTTACCACTAGATTACAGCCACTCGATATTTATCGTATCTTCATTTTCTCCACTTGATTTGTAGGATCATGAAAAAATTTAGGAGCAAATTATATTCTTGTGGATTTGTAGCTTGTATTTGTAGTTTATTCAATGGAAAATGAGATTCTTTCATGGAAACACACATTTGCAAAAGTATGTAACAACAAAAGAAAGTAAATAGAGGAACATGTCTTCCAAATAGGGAGGGCTAGGTGCGACATAGGCTTCTACATAAGGTTAAGCATACTGCTATACTAGTACAACACCTATCTCACTTAAACAGTTTTGTGAAGGGATTGATGGAACTAATATTGGCATGACTAGGAACTATAGCATTTGTATACGTATGACCACATTTGCTAAGAGAACCTTTTTTTTTCTTGGGTGATTCAGTGGGGATGAGAGGCCCTTGCTCATTTTTTAACTAGTTAGTAGATTGTTTTGAAGCTATTAATAGGAATGGAAGTCACAACTTATATAGGGGATATGCTACCACCATGACCTCAGCCTCTTTTTCAATGTGAGCTTCATTCTAACCAAAGTTAGATAAGGTTATACATACATTTCAACTTTTAACTTAGATATGAGAGTCAAGAAATATGAATTTTAAAATTTGCCTTTCATATACGACACATCCTAAAATCATTTAGATAACTAAGAAAATAGACTTTATGCAATATTAAATAATTTTATGGTGAACTTTCAAAAATAAATATTAACAAAAATAACAAAATTTCTTAAGTCTCTGACAATAGTACCATATCCTTATTCTATCTTTGTGACTTGACTTTGGTGTGATGTACCAACTATTCTAGGCACCCGTATCCAAAACAAAATATTACGAATATTCTATCTTATATATGTTTGCCACTTTCATTCAAGCAAGAGTGTAACTTCAATATCATTATTCGACCACTTTAGGAACCCAGACTCACCAATGGCAAAGTGCTTTTATAGCGTTGTGCTTTTCCTGAGTAAATAACTTACGAACTTTCCTTAGGACGCTGATTGTGAAATATGTGTGTTCCTCAAGTTCATTGGATTATCCTTAATAATACTCTTTCCCAAACACTTCAATTTTATGGTTTTGATAAGAAACACGCCTCGGCCACTTGGCCGAGGCGATTTATTTGAACTCATATCGAGTAAAAAAATAAAATAAAAACTAAAAAGATGAATATATTATAACCTTCCTTTTCTTAACATGCTAACCAGCAAGCACTTCGCACGATTTAGAAATAAATTTGACATATCAATTTAGGGCAAAAATTTATATAGAGCCAACGCTCTAAACAATCAAATTAGGACCCACATTAAAAAATTCTCTAGAAGAGGTTATTCTGATGCCCAAATATCTTTTTGGACTATCAATTTTCAAGATTTTCAAATTTTCATAGATCTGTTCGATCTACACTATTTTTGAAACTTTGGGTGTGGGAGCGTCTCATAGGATCATTACTCTATAATGAAAAGTGAAAATATATTTTAAGGCTATCACAAAGATTTTAAGTACTAAAAACACATTTTTTGATACTATTTGAAGGTGCGCTTTATTTTGATTGTTTAGCCTCGACTCTATATAAACCGCACCCTCAATTTATATAAGAAAAATGTTTATATAGAGCCGAGGCTCTAAACAATCAAATTGGAGCCCACCTCAAAAATTTCACTAGAAGATGTTATTTTGATGTCCAAATATCTTCAAATTGATCATCTCAACATCAAGATGCATGGACATGAGAAAAAAATGGATTTCAAGTTTTGAAAATAGTGCATCTTGTAACACATTTTTGGACCGTCAATTTCCAATATTTTCAAGTTTTCATAGATCTACTCTATCGACACTATTTTTGAAGCTTTAAATTTTATAACTAAATATGAAAGTGTATTTTAAGACTATCACAAAGATTTCCAATATTCAAACCACATTTCTCGATATTATTTGAAGGTGCGTTTTATTTCGATTGCTTAGAGCCTTGACTCTATACAAACTGCACCTATTTATATAACACACATAAGTGGTGGTACAGCAGAACTCACCTCGCCCATATGGCGAGCTTGAGTTGCTCGACTCGGCCGAGTCCTAGAATGCTGGTTTGACACAATTTAGCATTAGTATTGCTATGACTGTACTTGAAAATGTAAAATTTACTCTACATCTTGGATGTTCTCTGTTCCATGCACGAAAGTGGACCTCTAATCAGTAATGCATAAAATTAATCCCGACCAAAATGCTAAGCCAACGTACCTCTTCTCCATAGTTTGGCCTTGTCTCACAAAAAGGCAAGGCCAATAATCCCTTTAATAAGAAGCCTCATGTGTAAACAAATAAATTGTGTTTGTAGTGTTAAGCTCACTTACGCATAATACCATGAAAAGAAATATAATGGAGCTTGTCCACTTAAGATCATACTGATCCTTTATTAAAAGGAAGAGAATGAACTTCTCCAATTTAAAATTAAGTTTGATGGGTTTTCCCATAAACATTTGACTTGCTTCACAAAAAAGAACACACGTACTATAGATGAGTGCTTTTGCTTTGATGTGCAATTAATTACAAAGGCTAGCAAATCAACTGAAATGATTTGTGCTATCTTTCATCCTTTAGAAAATATCCCAAGGCCTAATAATGTCAAAGAGAAATGACCACAATAAAAAAAAGCAAAAGGACACAAAGCAGGGGGCTGAAAGGAAGTCCTTTCTTCCGGGAAAAAATCCCGATATTTCGGCAGTTTGCGCCGACTCAAGGGCTCAATTCTTCAGCGCAATCAAGTGGAGTGGGCTCCGCCCCTCTATAAAACCCTCTTTCTCTCTCTAAAAACTTTAATCATTCACTCGCTCTGGCCCCTCTCACTTTCTTTTCAGAAGGGGGAACTTCCCATGCACAGAGAAACCGCATATTTTTTCTCTCTCTCTCTCTGCAAAAACCAAAAATAAAAGGCTCAAAAAGCGGGGACCAACGAAACTCATGTAGTGCACAGAGAGGGGGATACTGTACGAATGGACGGCGATGTCTTGGCTCCCCCTCTCTCTCTCTCTCTCTCTCTCTAAAAGCATACCCCTTTTTTCTCTCTAACCCAAATCCAAAACAATAAAAGACGTTTCCTCTTCAACCTCTTCCCAAAGCTTGCAAGCGACTGAGCAAGTTCAACTACACATGCTCCTCCCTGATATTTCCCCTTTAAAAACCATCGTGCTTTCTCTCTCTAAACCAGTCCTAATACTCGGAGCAGAAGTAGAGAGAGAAAATGATCAGCTTATTGGACCTCTACCATGTCTTAACAGCGGTGGTTCCACTCTATGTGGCCATGATCTTAGCTTACGGTTCAGTAAAATGGTGGAAAATCTTCACTCCCGATCAGTGCTCAGGAATCAACAGATTTGTGGCGTTGTTCGCTGTTCCTTTGCTTTCTTTCCACTTCATCGCCGCTAATGATCCTTATTCCATGAACTTTCGATTCATTGCAGCTGATACCCTGCAAAAACTCATTGTCCTCGGTGTTTTAGCAGTATGGTGCAGAGTTAGTAAGAGGGGCACACTGGAATGGACCATCACACTGTTTTCTCTCTCTACACTGCCTAACACTCTGGTCATGGGTATCCCCTTACTGAAAGGCATGTATGGTGATTTCTCGGGGAGTCTCATGGTCCAGATCGTGGTGCTTCAGTGCATCATATGGTACACTCTCATGCTCTTCCTGTTCGAATATAGGGGAGCCAAGCTCCTTATCACCGAGCAATTTCCCGACACAGCGGCCGCCATTAAGTCCTTCACTGTGGATTCAGATGTTCTCTCTCTAGATGGCCGAGAACCGCTGGAGACCAACGCTGAGATTGGAGAAGATGGAAAGCTTCACGTTACGGTGAGGAAGTCCAATGCTTCTCGCTCTGATATCTTCTCTCGAAGATCGCAGGGAATCACTCCTCGACCTTCTAATCTCACAAACGCTGAGATTTACTCTCTGCAATCCTCTCGAAACCCAACGCCGAGAGGTTCAAGCTTCAACCACACTGATTTCTACTCCATGATCGCCGGCCGTGGCAACCCAAACCCCAATATGAGCCCAAGACACTCCAATTTTGGAGCTAATGATCTCTACTCCAGCAGGGGACCAACGCCCAGGCCCTCTAATTTCGAAGACGAGACTAAGGACAGCGATTACCATCACAAATCGCGATTCGCAAGGGGTTCTTCAGAGAATCACCCTCTTCCCATTGCTCCTCCTAATCCTTCCATTGCTCAATATCCCGCTCCCAATCCTGCCATGTTTTCGCCTAATAGCGGGACTAAGCCCGCGGTTAAAGGTGCTAATGGGCAACAAAATGAGGGAGCCAAG
The DNA here is from genome assembly GCF_000471905.2 of Amborella trichopoda. Next base: position 1,944,604 of record NW_006494904.1, read on the forward strand.
GATTTGCACATGTTCGTCTGGAGCTCGAGTGCTTCTCCTGTATCGGAAGTTTTCGGACAGCATCAAGAGTTTGGGGCTTCTAAAGAAGTAAGGGTTGGTGTATCCCCGACAAATGAACACCCACCATCGAAAGGTATGGATTTTTTGCTTCGAAATTTCTCAGTGTTTCTCTCACTTCAAATCCTTTTCTCATATTACTGTTCTTTTGGTTTTGTTATAGGAGAAAGTTATCCAAGAGAGAGTCAGGAATATGAGCGTGGCGATTTTAGCTTTGGGAACGCAGGTGCAGAAGGAGAGGGGCAAAATCAAGGGAAGTTCGGTTCAAGCTCAGCTATGGAGCTTCACTCTAGGCCAACGGATGGAAAAGCCACGTCCATGCCTCCTGCCAGTGTTATGACAAGACTTATTCTCATCATGGTTTGGAGGAAGCTTATTCGAAACCCAAACACATATTCCAGCTTGATTGGTCTCACATGGTCCCTTGTCTCCTTCAGGTCTCACACGTTCTCTTGTCTTGAAGATCACAGTATACTTTCCCTTCTTCTTTTTTTTCTTTTTTTTTTTTTTTTTTTTGTAGTTAGGGCCGCGCCGGTCATCCCTTTTCTTGCTTGCAAAAGTTGGGTTAGAGCTTTTTTATAAAGAATAATGTGATTGATCTACAAATTTAGATTTCACAGTGTTTTGTGTAGTTTTAGGGGGATTTTTTAAGTTGGGTTTTTTAATTTTTTGTTTGGTGTTGATTTTAGGTGGCACGTCAAGATGCCTGCTATTGTGGCTCAGTCCATTTCGATTCTCTCAGATGCAGGCCTTGGAATGGCTATGTTCAGTTTGGGTGAGTTTCTCTTTGTTTGAAAAAGGATAAAAAAAAAAAGGAAAGAAGGAAAAATCTTATCTTCTCATAATACATGGGTTTGATTTATTGGTTCGGTTCTTATAATTTAACTTCAAAACATTCTCTTATCAGTAAGAAATGGGTTTGGATTGGTTGTAATAATGAGATTGTGTTGATGTTAATGTTGTTGGTTGTGGTGGTGAGAGACAGGGTTATTCATGGCGTTGCAGCCGAGGATCATAGCATGTGGGAATTCGATAGCAGCTTTTGCGATGGGAGTGAGATTCCTTAGCGGACCAGCTGTCATGGCTGCTGCTTCCATTGCTGTTGGATTGCGAGGCGTCCTCTTACACGTCGCCATTGTACAGGTCACTAACCCCTCTTTTACTCTCTCTCTTCCTGACAACGGAATCTTACACCCAAACTGCCGCATTCCTCAAGATCGCTGCTCTCTCTATAAAATACTGGAAAAGCAACCCAGACACTGTTCCAACAGAGAGCAAATACCTCTCTCTTGTTTAGCGATTCTATTCTCCGACCTCTTCTGGCCTCGTTTAATCGACAAACGAAAAACCCAAGACTCTTTTTCAAAAAAAAAGGCACGCCTCTCTCTCTCTCTCCTTGATAAAAAAATATTCAAAAGAAAACGCCATCTCTTGCTCTCTGATTTGATTACTATTCTTCTCTTTTCTCTTTTTCTAATTTTTTTTGATGAACTGCTATCTTTTTTTCTGATGGATAATCAAGAAACCATTCAAATGAAAATACCAGTGCTCTTTCTCCCAATCTCTCTCTTCTCTCTTCCTCCGAACTTGGATTGCCAAAAGGAAAAGACCACTGTTTCACTGTATCTCTGTAGCTGTGTGCTTCTATTCTGACCTATTTTGTTTGATTGACAAACAGGCGGCACTTCCTCAAGGCATTGTCCCCTTCGTCTTCGCCAAAGAGTACAACGTACACCCCGATATTCTGAGCACCGGGTATATCTCATACCTGAAATAACTAATCACTCACCGAATCTAGAGAGAGAAACCCCGAATCTAGAGAGAGAGACTTTCACTTTCATTTTTAATACCATCCTTTCTTCTTGTTAGCGGTGGTTACTTAAGGGGAAGCTATGAGACCCACCTACGTACGTTCATTCGTGACCTTTGCCCTTAGCTGTCAGATTTGAGTAGATGGCTTTAGTCACTCTTATTGATCAAATGACTCAGTAATTTTTTATTTTTTATTTTTATTCTATAAATAATTAACCATATTACCTTTCAAAATTTCATGAGCATTTTGATCATTTATTTTTAACAAAAAAATATTTACTTTTTACTTTTTACAGGTTCGCCATAATTTTATGTTTGGACGCCAAAAATTTCATCTAAATGTTATGCAAAAAGAAATAAAAAATAAAACAGCATTCGGCATGATCATAGTGTGAACAATCTGAATCGAAGGGCTAAAAAATAGGGTCACATATAATTTACCATTTATATGTTAGTGGGTCACATTCCCCTTTACTTTAACCATCTCTTCTTTCCCAAAATTAATGTTCTTTCCTAATACTTTGTTGTTACAGAGTTATATTTGGCATGCTGATCGCCTTGCCCATAACACTAGTCTACTACATCTTATTGGGTCTTTGAAAGCCATCTCTCTCTCTCCCTACCCGACATGGAGCAGGGCCTGGTCTGTACTGCTGCCATTGTTTGTCATGAAGCGCCGACCGCCCCAACAGTTAGTTTCCTCAGACAGCAATGGCCTCGCTGGCTGCAACCACAAAAAAGAGGATATGCCATGCCAAACGGACCACAATGCAACACACAGCAAACCCCACCTCTATTTTACTGTGAAAACCCGAATTCCTCTTTAAGGGAGTTGTAATCATGTAACCATATGTTTGGTTTTAGTCGTTTTAGGTTTACAGTTTTAATGGCGAAATTTTGTCACGAGAAAGGATTCCAAAAGCATAGAAATCGCAGCTCTGTTTTATCCTTTCTCTCTCTATCTGTCCATTCTCGCGTTATCCGCTATTAATGTGGTTTGTCATAAAGACGAAGTTGTTTGTTGGTTTGGTTAGGTTAGAGAGAGAGAGACAGAGGAGTTTGGGTTGTGAGCTCGTGATAATGCGTCAATGAATGTGGGTTTGTCACTTTGTGCCAAAGGTTAAATAGGAGTTTGGGGTTTTATTGGTGAGGAAAGGCGAATGTGGGCGAAGGATGTCCCTACGTTATGGAAGGGGGGCCTTGGCGTGTGATTTTGATGTGGACCTCTTTCGAATATTAAACGACAAGTAGACCCACCCTCCATGGTTACGTGGTCGCCCATCCTTTTCTCTCTCTAAAATTCACTGCCTCGCTTTTTTACGCCCGTACGTGAATTATGAAATTTTGGTTAGCACTATGGCCGTTATGTAGGCGTGCACTATCCTATGCTCTCGCAGGAGCATATTGTGTGACTACTACCTCTGGCAAAAGTAGAATTTAGGAGTTCTTCAATTTTACCTTTTGGTAACCACGTAAGCCAATTTAAATTTTAAGTTTTGACACGTATCTCACCTTTAAAAAAGTTGGACGGTACGCATTCAATCTAGTGACATTGTCGCATGGAGTGCGATTTGAAATTTCCTTATGTTGCAATCTTGAAATTTAGAATTAAGGTGTGCCTCAAAAATCAATCATAAAAAGTTGATTTGGTGTTGAAAAACACTCTAATTAATCATCTCTATATTGAGATCTTTGAATATGAAAAGAAAAAAAAATTTTGAGTATTGAAAATATTGTATTTTGTAACATATTATTTGGACTATCCAGTTTCAAGTTTCAAGTGTTTATAGATCTACTTAATTTGAACTATATTTGGAGTTCAAAATTTTATAATTAGAGTTCAAACTAGATTCTCAAGCCAAGCCATCCTGTGAGTTTTTGACACTAAAACTATGTATATGGTGAAATTTAGAGGTTAGAGGTGCATCTCAATTTGATTGTTGAAAATCGCAACCTTGGATTTGATTGTTTAAGATAAGCTATGTTTATCGAGAAGCTAATGTGCTGGAATATAGTTTGACGAAAAGGGGGTGCATATGGTTGATTCTATGGTATCTGAAGTTTTATTTGTCTGAGGTTAATTAATATCTATAATTGTTTTCTTTATTAATGAAATAGAAGTAACTTTGTTAAAGAAAAAAAGAAAAAAAAAGAAAAAAAAAAGAAAAAAAAAAAAAGGTTTGCAACATGTACAAATCACACCCTTTCCTCTTATTGCTAAGATTAATGTGATGTTGAAGAGGCTGCATGCCCAAGATGTGGGTTGTAAAACTAATTGGAGGACGAATTTTATCTGAGGAGTAAACGAACAGTATATTCTTGCAGGGGCATGAAATCTTGTGACTATAAATCTAGGCTACTAAATTTCGTCCGATTCCGAAATGAGTTGGGTTTGAAACTAAACTTTTGTCTACTCAACATTATGGAAAGATCTTAACTTTTTGAAATTAAATACGAATAACGGCTTCTCTTGGGGCAAGGCAGTCTTTTCAAGGTACTTATTTTTCCTGTGCCACCAAAGTTCCATTGAGAAAAACTTGCAACCACTTTTGCATTTCTCATATTTTCTGCATTCTGTCTGGCTCTTTCAGGTTATCTTTTATTCTCACCGAGTCCAGAACGAATTCTTTAGTTGAGTGGACCCCAAAATAGTAGTCACGGATGACATTTCCATTCCACCACTCCATCTCTCACCTAATTTTATGGAGCCGTTGATACAAGGGGAGCCATCAGTGTACCACAACCTGGCTGTGTCGAACCACAACCGGCTGGGTTACTTGGAACCAGCCATTGGCTGTAGCCAATTTTGGCCAGTTAGGGTGATCGACCGGCTTGACCATCCTAATTCCAAAAAATAATTTGAAACAATAAGAACTATGTTTTGCTCGATAAGTATGGACGCGACCCAGGCGGCTTTATTGCTAGGCACTTACAAAGCAGACATCATGTCTCATGAGTCTGGAAAGGTAGTCAATCGGTTAGACCTCTCTTTTTAGCCTACACTAGATTGGTGGTTGGTGATGGATCTCACACTAGGTTCTGGCGCAGCAAGTGGATGGGCCAGTACCTGCGTAAAGTCTCCTACCCAGATTTCTTCAGAAGATCAAACCAAAAGACTGTTTCCGTCCATTCTATGGTTGGTTCTTGGGGCACTGATTGCATTTGGGATGTGAATGTCGATGTGGGAAGGGTTAACCTAGTAGTTGAGCAAAAATTTCTAGCTTTGGATCGGATAGGCTAGTATGGTCATGCGAAGCTAATGGAGTCTTCTCAGTGTCCTCGCTGAAATTCTTTGCCGTGATCAGTACATTGAAGCCATTAATAAAGTGTCCATCTAATGGAAATGTAAAGCCCCTGGCAGAAACGAAAGAGAGACATGCTGATCACGTATGTTTGCTTCTTGTGCAAAAAGGATGAGGAGACCCTCGACCATTTCTTCCTGCGTTGCCCAGTTGCTTCAGCCTTGTGGATGTGGGTCCAAAAGATTTCGGGCTTCGTTTGGGTGGCTCACAGTAGAATCGATGGAACTCTTCATCAAATTTGGTCCCTTAATTTCTCAGCCTCAGCCCTCGTCCTATGGAGAATTCTTTTAGCAACGGTGATTTGGAACTTATGGAAAGAGAGAAAGCTAAGGACTTCTGAGGGTAAAGGCAGGGAGCTCAACCATCTCTCAATCCAAATCTTAATCATCAATTGGAATCTTTGTTTTTGTGCCATTTTATTCTATTCTTAAGGATAACTTCTACTCGCATTTCAAGGATCTTCTGCAGTTCCATAAGAGAATACCTTCCCCATCCTCTTTTGTTCGTCCCAACAAATAAAGTTAATAAATAAATAAATAAATAAATAAAATTGATAACCAACTTACTTGGATCTGTCATTAAATTACAGAAGGGGCTTAAGGTTCCATATCAAAACCTATAGACCAAACCATCCGGTGACCGGCTACCTTACTCGGATCTGTCATTAAATTACACCTGTCATTAAATTACAGGAGGGGCTTAAGGTTTCATATCAAAACCTATAGATCAAACCATCCGGTGACCGGCTACCTTGAGAGTTCTCTTGGTGAATCTCTTTCACCTTCCATCTCTATTTTTCTATCATTTTCTCTATCTTTTTTGAGGGGTTAACCTCCTTTAATAGAGAACACATTTAATTTGTAACTCTTACATTCGTAGTCTATAGGAGTTGAGATCCAAGTGTAACTCCCTCCTTAATTCTCTTAAGTGCAGCTAATTAGGAATAACAAGTTGTCATCAAACTATTAATCCTATGTAATGAGTTAAAACTGTCATCAGTCCATTAATGACTTATATAATAAGATGTCATCCAAGCATTCCCACAATATATAAGGAATACAAACACATCACTCGGTTTTCCCTCCAATGATACTGGCTTTTTTCGTCCAGTGATACATCTATTAAAGCTAAAAATGGATCCATCTATATGGCATTGCTTCGTGTTAATCACATGAGATTTCACATATACTTCAATATGGATTTTGTAATATTATTGAAAAAATAAATTTTCGGGAGAAAATCCAACATCTATGTGGTTGAAACTACCTGTAGGTTGGTTTAAACCCAATTGTGATGGCAGCCTCAAGATCCATGAAAGTCTAATGGGTTTTGGGCTCTCCGGCAGATTCCAATGGATTAGTTATGTGGAAAAATCAAGGGAGTCCGAACCTTTATGACATTAACGAGGCTGAACTGTGGGCCTTCAAAGAAGGTGTTATTAAACTGCAACATTTTATTTCGCATCTCATCATTGAAGGTGACTCTCCAAATGTCATCTCCTGGTGTAGGAACCTGGACCTTGTGCGTTGCACCTTGGGCCTTGACTTCAACTATGGATATCATCGTCTCAGCTTTACAAGGAAGAGATGTTGTTTACAATCATATCTTCCAAGAACGAAATGAAGCAGTTGATCGTTGTTGATATTTATCTTGAAATCTTGAATCCCTAAATTTAAGGGATTGATTTCCTTTAATATTGGTTTCTTATTTATTTGGATAGAGCCTATTATTTAGTATCTAAGCCTATAGATAAGTCTTAGTTAGATTAGGATGAGGCTTTGAGTCCATATGGATAGGGATAAAGTTCATTTTTTTTGTTTTTTTGATAAAGTTAGGAAAGTTGAATTTGGTTTGACATACTTATCTTTAGTGCTTTATTCTCTATGTAAAGATGCTTTTCTAGAGAGAGAAAGCACATGTGGAAAAAGTAGGTCATACATGGGTGCACTTTTGGATTTGTCCTATCTTATTGAGATATATTGTAGAGAAAGAAGTGCATAGAGAAAAAATAGAGGGAAACTTTTGGGGGTTTTGCATAGAAAAAAATGCAGAGAAGCTTTATGGGAGATTGAGTCTCTGATTCTCTCAAGTAAGTTGCCTTGTAATTTTTTTTCTTTGATTTAGTGAAAAACATTGATCGTTTATGGGAGATTGAGTCTCGGGTTCTCTCAAGTAAGTTGCCTTATAATTTTCTTTCTTTAATTTAGTGAAAAACATTGATCGTTGCACCCATTGATCGTTTGTACCCGTGGATGTAGTCACAATTGTGATGGACCACGTAAATCATGGTGTTCTTTTTCTGTTATTTATTTTTTGCTTTAATTTTGTTGCTTGTTGCTTGTGTTTGTCGATTTTTTTTCTCGTACTTTATTTGCCAAAAAATCAACCCATCAAGTTTAAAGCTTCCATACACAACAACTGCCCTCCTAAAGAAGGAGCTATGTTATAACCCTTTTGTTTTTTTTTTTTCTCCGGTCTCTGTTGCTTCCTTGTTTTGTTTCTCTCTACTTTGTTTCTGTGTTTTACCTTGCTTGCTATTTGTCTCTTGTTCATCATTATCTCAATGAAATTACTCATCATTCAAAAAAAAAAAAAAAAAATAAAGGAAATTTGTTTTGGAAAAGAATAGAAAATATTTTGACATAAATATTTATTTTTACATTTTTTTCTATTTTTTATTATTTTTACATTAACCCTGGTCCCAAATTGATTTTTCAAAATCGATTTTTACACTTCTTTTTCAATCTAATTTCAGTGTATTTTGTTTAATTATACGTTAAATATATTTATCATATTTTTTGAGATTTGGTTTACAGACTTTTTTTTACCCTTTTAGCCCAGACTAGACATGCCCTGTTAGTGCCAGATACCCAAAATGGCTCGATGTTGCTTGGATACGGCTCATGGCCGGGTTCTTAGGCTGGTTTGTGCAATCAAATACTAGGAGCCATCATCTTAAAGAACGGTGACGATAAATTGACGAACCAACTGAGCCACTTAAGATTGGGCCAGGGCCTAGTTTTGGAGGTCTTAAGTTGGCTGACTCGCAAATCTCACCCAAACTTGCATAGTTTACTGTAGTGAATCTTCCAGTTTTTACATTGGACTCGGAGATTTCCTTGTGGTCGATCAAGATTTGTCAAATCTTCGTGTTGCTTGTTTATTTTAGGAAATATTATTTATGTAAATGAAAAACATTCAAACTACGAGGTACAAATTTTGCCAAAATTTACGTGTAGGTTAGCCTCCCACGTGTTTTTTTATTTATTTTTTCCAGTTAGCTTCTTGGTCTGTTGTTCTCAACATTAGACCTGTGTTTATATTCAACAGAATCCTTATCTACATTATTCTACAAGTTTACACGGGAAACAGAGGCACATGTTACATTTACTTTCCGAAATTTTTACATATATATGTGCTTCTACCTTTCTACTAATATGTGGGAGGTATGTCACAGTCAAAACACGATGCTCCTTGAGAATATAGGGTTTAGGCCCATCCATGTAAGAATGAAAAGTTTGGATGCATTTTTTGTGCGAAAGAGGTGAGTAGTGGTAAAAAATGCCTTAAACATCATTTAAAGAGAGTGCGGGGCGATATCGTGTCATTTCTATTAGTGCCACATGATGTATAGGTACAAATACTGACCGTGATTGCAATAATTAGGAGAAAAAATTTGCCAAAAATAAGATGACTGAAGAGAATGACCAACAATTGTAACAAGCTAGTCAAGTAAGGGAGAGGATGAGTTTCATGTCCAATTCGAACATGAAAAGATAACTTCAAAGGACATTTACCACTGGTAGAATAGTATGCAGAGTTAAGGAGAGGCGGGATCGAAATGGGCTAGCACAACGGGCACCAGTGCGATCCGTGTGAGCTATTTTTAGCCATGTTGCCAAGGACATGGGGGCAACACTCCTAGTTTTTCGGGTGTACAATTTTTCATGAATTGGGAGTTAGGTACACAGAACAAATGCTGCAGGGTAAGACACACATCGTAGACCACCCCCCACCCAGCCCAAGAAGCACATCTTAGACCACCTGCCACCCAGCCCATTCAGGAACTCTCATATCTTATCCAAAGTTAAACTCACCGCTACCTTTTTAGGCCAAAAGCTAATGAATATCAATCATCATCGTCATCATCATCATTATAGTCTTTTTCGAATTAATTGAGATCGGCTAGCTAATGAACATCAATAAAAACTTCAATAAGATAGTAAGGATTTATATAGCAAAGGTCATCACTAAATGGTTTTATGATGTTGCCACCCCTTCTAATGCAACCAACATTGATTACTATGCGCACATGATCTCCCCTAGTCAATGCAGAGGCCTGTCGCCAAGGTTCCCACTTCATTTAAGCTTAGCACTTAGCCAATGCAGGAGCAAGGAACCAAGGTTCCCACTTCATTTAAGCTTAGCACTTAGCCAGTGCAGGAGCAAGGAACCAAGGTTCCCACTTCATTTAAGCTTTGCATTTCAAGCTTAGATGATGAGGTAATTGAGAAGTGGCTGCTCAAAGATGAGCTAAAGTAGTTGTGGAAGAGAATAGGGATAACAATCATGTCTAATGGCTAGAAGGATATGAATGGGAGAATAATCCTTAATCTTTTGGTAGTATTGCTCATTAGGGCTAGTGCATGATGCAGAGATGCTGGTCCAATCTCACTCTCTTCTCTTCGATATAATATTCAAGGTTTGAACATAGTAAAATAAGAAATTGAAAGATTTCGTTGAAATTGTTTGTTTCGAAATCCCCCGAAAAGCTATGCATAGGTTCTTCTCTCCATTGGAACAATAGGGCCATTATGCTCATTACTAATTTTGTTAAATATATGAAATAGAACCAGTTATATCCTTTCTCTTAGAGGCTGAATTGATTATTAGAAGAAGAATTAAGCCAAAAATTAGGATACAAACGAGGTAAAATGATCTTCCATGGAAGAAAAGCAAATGAAAGACTTTCATAAAATTTGTTGTAGAATTGAGAATGAAGTTTCAATATGTACATGCCACATCATGCATTTTTAATCCCTAAAGCTTTTGAGTGTAATATTTACATTTTGGCTCCACTTGGGATGTCTAAATACCTCTAGAATCTCGTACACAATCTTACCACTCTAGTTACTCAGTTCAGCCCCCTTTATACTTCCTTAAAATCTGTATTTATAGAGGCTCTAGATGAGAAGCATGATCGAGTAGTATATAAATCTAAAATAAATCAGTTAGGGTACACTATCACACATAATTTATGTTAGGATAAGTATGAAACAAATCCAACCAGATGAGCGCACTTTATGATGGTCTCGTCACGTTCAAATGCTAACTCCTTTTGATCCAAAAATTTATGTGCTTATAGAGGGCTCAAAAGAGGAAACAATGACACAAATTTCATGTGAATTAGATCAGTAATGAGGAAGATATAACTCATCAAAGTTGACCTGCTATTGTTCTTGATTATCTGTTGCACACCAAATTATGAAGGGCCAAATCACTTTGAATCCAAGGAATGATAGACCCTAGGGCCGTGTTTATCTGATGGAGGTTCTTATGAGGAATGTCTCTACCAAATTTATGTGAAAATTCCTCATAAATCAAGAGAAATTGAATTTTAGTCTTCACTAGTGGCTAGAATGGGTCGGATTGGGTCCGGATCTACCTAGATCCAAAGCCTGATCGACCTAGATCCAGAGCCGGATCCTGATCTAAAAATATACATGGGATCCGGATCCAAAAACTATTTCATATATTATTTTATATCTATAAAATAAGGGAAAAGTTTATAGAAGATTGCAATCTTAAAATGTAGAATTAAAGATGCACCTAAAAAATCCATCGAAATTAATGTTGAAAAACCCTTAAATTGATCATCTCGACATCGAGATGTATGAATATAGGAAAAAAAAAGATTTTGAGTCCCATAAATAGTGCATCTTGCAACATACTATCTAAACCATCCATTTTCAAGAATTTCATATCTTCATAGATCTACTTGATTTTAACTATTTTTGGAGTTTAAAATTTTATAATTAGATATGAAAATAGATTTTTAGATAATCCTAATAATGTTTTACAATAAAATTACATGTTGTGATAAAATTTGGAGGTGAGCGTTAATTACATTGTTTAAGGTTGCAACCTAATAGAAACCACAACCATAAAATAATACATAACAAAAACTATTATATAATACAAAGGAAAAAGCTGGGATTAGCCCACTAGCTCATATGAACATATGAGCCTAACGGCCCATATTGAATCTTGGCCGATCTGACGATCACGGATGTCCGATAGTGCTTGAATTTTATTTTATTTTTACAAATTCAAATCACTTGAAATTTTAATTGTGTGTTCTTCTCATCAAGGTGCACCTGATAAAAATATAAAAAAAATATTCGTGAAACACAAAATGACCAAAATACCCCCAAAATATTTTGGGGGTATTTTAGTCAATTTATTTCATGTAAAATATTTTTTTTAATATTTTTTAAAGATTCACCTATTTTTGATAAACATATGCCTAAAATTTCAAGTGATTTGGAATTGTATAAAATAAATAAAATTCAAACACTACTGGACATATGTGATCGTCAGATTGGCCCAGATTAAATCTGGACCGTTGGGCTCATAAGTTCATATGAGCTAGTAGGCTAATCTCATCTTTTTCCTAATATAAATACTATATAATATATATGTACATATATAAATTAATATATAATATTCAAATAACTGAAGCGGATTTGGATCCACCTGTACCCAGATGCGATCCAAATTACTTTTTAGATCCGGATCCGACCTGTCGAATCCAAATATTGAATCCACCTATCAGATCCAAATATTGAATCCATACCCATATCTATATAGGATCCAAAATTAAACTTTTGGATCCAAACCGGGTAAATTCTCAGCCCTACTAGCAACCGACAAGTACAAACCTTGGCTGCCTAAGACTATGACAAAGAGGTCAAATCACTTTCAAATGATCTGAAATTTTGGAAGTAGGCTTATTACACCTCATATTGCACTTCTAGCCAGTTTATTACTTATCTGACCGCATTTGGATAAGACTGGTTACCAAGCTATTATCTAGCGTGTAATGAATATGAAGATGCATCAAATGACAACATCCAAACTTTATGGAATTTAGATGAGAAGTTCATAATAATTCCTTAAGATGGATACTTGTAATTTTCATTGAGGAAAACGATAAGAACATGCCATTACAAATGTCCAAACATCTACAACCAAGATGGAAGTCAAAAGTTTTATACAGGAAAGGAATGTTGTTTTGCCAATGATACATATTCAATGGCCACCTTGCTTTCTTTTTTTCTTTTTTTCTTTTCTTTTTTTTTTTTTTGACAATGTTACTTTTTATTGATTAAAAGGGTGAGTGCAACGAATCAAAGAGGAAATGCATCAGAAACTAGAAAGGCGTGCAATTCGGCAAGACTACCTGCTTCTGACAAGGTGGCCAGAACAAGTCGATGATGCTGATGTTAGGATTTGTGATAGCCGAATTCACCATTCTTATGTTTCTTAGAAAGTTGGGGGTATTATGACCTTTAAGGAAAAGATTAAAATGGCATTTATTGGAGAGCAAGCAAGGAACACTCATGATCTTTATATTATACGAGGTTCAAAGACACGAAATACTCATTACTCATCGTGAGTTATTGGAATAGTTGTCTTATAGAGAGAGTGGTTGGGCCACCAAGAGAGAGAGATAGAGACGACCTCTTGCAAAGAGAAAAATGGCATCCAAGAAAGATGGTTGGCTTTTCTATAGCTTTTTTGCTTGTCTAGTTTAACTTCTAAATAGAAAAACCCTTTTAGTTGCTCTTTCTGGTAGCAGTATAGTAGTGGACAAAAAAGGAGATCAATAATTGGTGTGGTTCAGTCGAGAGTGCATGTATAAAGCACAAAATTGGTAAGTATTTTACTTATGTTTAAAAGAGATATCTCTATTGTAACCCAAATTTGTATTTTCACCTATTTTAAATTTGGAGTTTTCAAAGTGATGGATGCAGCCTCTTTGAGGTGAACCTCATAAATATGATGTTCGCATGATGTTCTTTAGTTTTTTAATCTACTTCACACACCAGTTCTTGTTAAAGTAACCCATATGATATTTACCTTGGGTGAGATCACAGTATTTCGAGTACCTAGTTTCGCAAGAGAGGAGTTCCCAAGAACTCTATCGCTAACAATGGCAAAACATCAAGCAGCCTTTCTGGTATTGTCGTTTATCCTAGGAACATACATCTTTGGGGTAAGTCTTGCCCCCGCCTCTCGGCCTCCAACACTTTGTACTATATTTGGAAATTTTCTTAGAAGTACCTAAGAGTTGACTAGTTAGCATTACTGCCATTTGTTTTGACTAAAGCCATTGGACACATAATCATGTGATAGAAAGGTGTAGACACCCTATTTTTTTTGGAATTGACATTTTCTTTGAGATTTTAAATCCCAAAGCCTACGAAATGAGCCCTTGAGTGCATAATAAGAGGCTTAAATGAGCCATTTTAGCCATAGGGACCACAGCAACTTAGTACACCGAAGGACATACTAAACCATAGTCATATCTAGATCATAATCCAGTCCAAAAATCCTAAAAATTCCATACAATCCCATGAAAAACCCATTTTAGGAGACCTTAAATAAACAATAGGATGATAATATGTTGATACTGCCAACCGTATAAATTGCAAGTTCCTTTCATCAAAATCACAATCTTGAGGAAGTCTACCCCAACCCGAGTCCGTTGTCTGTCGCACTAGGACTTGTTGTGTGCCGTATATCAGATCTATGCAGAAAAGCGGCACGAATAATTGTTAGCCTCTCATTCGTATAGACAACTGCCTCACGTATTTCTAGGTCACCTTTGTCTAAAAAACCCTTCATTTTCAACTCGTAGAAAGAGAGAGAGCCACGCAATCTCAAGAAACCCGAATTCCCTTCTCTAGCCAAGCCCTAACCCTATCTCTAGAAAACCCTATCTGAAAGCCTTAGAGACCTTAGTTTCCCTCAGCAGTCTTTACCTATTGCAAATGGATACCCATTGCAAAAAAGAACAGTCTCCCCTTTCATCACCTAAGGCATTAAATCTTTAAGGTCCTAGATTTGTTTTCAAGCCAGTTCAGTCAAAGATCAAAGGCAATCATTCATTTCTTTAAAAAAAATTCATTCAGTCAATTTAAGTCGAGATCAAGGCCTCTACTTCGGGTACCAAGCCACAATGCCTCAACTGGCTTATGAGATTCATTACTTTAATCTATTTTTTTATCTTTAAATTTTATTAATATTTTATTAGATTTTATTTCACTTTATTCATTTCTTGGAGTTTTATCTTTTATCATATGACTATGATGCGATTTACAAGCCAACACTACCGATGATCTGAAGAGGGCTCGATTCCGACGCGAGATTTGATCACTTTGGATTGGATTTTGACCGAACCCCATCTATCTAATCTCATATAACTTGTAACGAGCGGATATTGTCGTGATCTCATGCGAGGTCGGTCCCAAATCCATTGATATACAACTGGTTGACATTTTTTGTTTTTTAATTAAAAAAGAGAAAATTACATATATATCCGTTAATAGTTTATGTTATTACGGTTACACCTAATAGTTTCCGTTATTGCTCATCTGTCCGTTTTTTATCTTTCATAACGCCTTTTAAAAAAAAGACACTTTTGCCCTTTTTCGAATGCTCAACATCCGAAAATAGGATTTAAAAAAAACGTTCACTTTTCAATTTTCGGATGTTGACCATTCGAAAATGTGGAATTTCGGATGTTCAACATCTGAAAATTTGGAAATTTCAGATGTTGAACATCCGAAAAGAGTGGGATAGTGAGTAAACTTCGTCCGCCCTATTTTCTATGTTTTTTTCATTCTTTCATAGTACATCTGTGTTTTTCTCATTCTTTGAGAGTGTGATTGATATTGTCTGCCTTATTGGTAAAGAATAGCAGTTAGTTTTTTTATTTCGATTTTCAACAGTGTTTGTCTTTGGCAGGCGACATTTTTTGGATTTTGAAGCAATTTCACATTGTGAAGGTATGTGGGTCGATTTTTTATTTAGATTGCCACCTAAATTTTGGTTAGGGTTTATACTCAAGCATACTAATTATTTGTTGTGAATTTGGCATAGATTGAATTAATTTGTGTCTCCATTGTGATTGAATTAGATATTTATAATTTGGGGGTTTTGAGAACTTAAAATTTTTTGGTCTTTGTATAACTATAAATTACTTAAATTTGGGGGTTTATACTCTTAGATAGTCTTAAACACAGATTTGTGTTACATTTATTGATATTTTAGTAATTTGTTGATTTTTGTAGTTGATAGATTGAGTAGCTTAAAAAATAAAATATGTATGTGATTTATGATTCAAGTACATATTTACTTTGAATATTTTACAAAAATTTAATCAGTGAATTTATTTGAATTATGATTTATGATTTATGATTCAAGTAGCAATGACTACATTTATTTGAATATTTTGGATTTAATCTGTTGCTTGACATAAAATTGAATTTTTTCTTGTTTGATGGAGCCGTTCGTCTATCTATAAATCGATTTCTTCAGTTTTTGATTTAACTGCGTGGTTTTTTAATAGATTGTTTACTGAGCTAACATACAAAGGCATGACTACCTTCATATAGAAGAGAAGGCAAGAATGTTAAGTGTTAACCACATTACTTATATAAAACGCTAGCATGATACATTTCAGTTCCTCTAAAAAAAGGATGATAACACTTAGGTAACATGACTTGGCACATGTCAACCTTGAGCTCTTCAGTGGCATGTTGGCTTGCTCTACCGGGTGTTCAATTTGATTTTTTTAAGACAATTACTCTCCTCATATTTGATGTGGCAAGAGTTTTCAATGATTACTTAATCCTAATGTTCACTAGGGTTTGGAGCTCAAGTTAGGCAACTGGACTCAGCTAAGTCTTAGTGAGCTTGGGCAAGTACTAAATACATTCACAAAAAAAATTGGGACATGGCAAAGCTTGGTCAATTCCCAAGGTTTTTCCATCTTGACTTGGCGAGCGGCCAAATCTGAGTAACTCGGTCAAGTATGAGAGAAACTTGATGAGTTTAAGTTACTTCACAATCCCTTCATTGAAGGGTTTTTTATTTTAGTTTATTTTATTTTTTATTTTTAAATATTTGAGTTTGATTTAGACAAGTATTCAATAAGGATTCATCATCATCATCATCATCATTATAGCCTTTTTCCAATTGATCAGGATTGGCTACACAAATCCTGGTCTGCCATTATGTTCTATTTAAGGCTATACCCTCAATGAGGCCATAAGTCCCCATGTTTTTTCGGACTACTTCCAACCACATCCTTTTGAGCTTGGCCTTTTCCCTTCTCAATCTTTCCACTTGAACTAACTCGCACCTTTTAACAGGTGATGTACTGGGTCGACGCCACATATGGCCAGCCCATCTAAGTCTATTCTCTCTTATCATATCGCCAATTGGTGCCATACCTAAACTTTTTCGAATGGATTCATTTTGAATTCTATTCCTTCTTGTCTTGCTGCTCATCCATCTTAACATCTTCATCTCTGCTACATTCATTTTATGAGTATATTATTTTTGTCCACCCAACATTCTGCCCCATAAAGTAAAGGTGGTCTCACAGCTGTCCTGTAGAACTTACCCTTCAGCTTCATTAGTATGTGGCATTCACATGATATTCAAATTTCACATCTCTACTTCACCCACCCAATTGTAATTCTATGCGCAACATCTTCCTCAAACTCTCCATTTTCTTAGATTATCGACCCAAGGTATCGAAAGTGCAGTTTTTTTTGTACTTTTTGGTCATTAATCTTAACTACTTCCTCGTCTCTACTCCTATTATTACTAAACTTGTATTCCATATACTCTGTCTTAATCTGGATAATTGTAAAACCTTTGGATTCTAGAACATCCCACCAAAGTTCTAAATTTGTGTTAACATCGTTTTGGGTCTCATTGATGAAAATTACGTCATCTATGAAGAACATGCACCATAGTACCACATCCTGCAGGTGCCCAGTTAAGTTGTCCATAACTAAGACAAAGACATACGGTCTCATTGCTGACCCTTGATGTCGATTTATTGTCACTTAAAACTCACTCCTCTTTCCACGAGTTGTTCACCATAATAGTTAACGCTCATCGTACATATCTCTCACCAAGTCGATGTAGTTTCTGGAGACTCTTTTTTTTTCCAACACCCTCCAAATCAAATCTCGAGGTACACTTATCATAAGCTTTTTTTATGTCAATAAAAACCATGTGGAGGCCTTTTCCCTTTGTCCTAAGCTTATTAATCAGTTGCTTAAGTAGAAAAATAGCCTCGATTGATGACGTTTGTATAAAACAAAATTGGTTTTAAGATACACTCGTTTCATACTTTAGTCGTTGCTCAATCACTCTCTCCCAGAGCTTCATAGTATGTCTTATAAGCTTAATCTCTGGATAGTTCACACAATTCTGTATATCTCATTTGTTCTTGTAAATAAGTAGTACAATACTTTTCCTTCATTCGTCTAGCATTTTTTGTGTTCTCAGTACCTTGTTGAACAACTTCTTCAGTCAGTCAATGTCAATCTCCCCCATGTACTTCCAAACCTCTATCGGGAAACCATGTAGTCATAAAGCAGTAAAGCCTTTTTAGTCTTCATTCTTTTCAAAGCTTCTTTCACTTCTAACATCCTAATCCTACTAATGTATATATGACCTCCACTCTCATTTATACAACATTTCCATATATTGCTATGTTCCCATTATGTTCATCATTGAATATTTTTTTAAAATAAACTCTCCATCTTTTGTTGACCTCGTCATCATCCACCAAGGAATTCTTTGTTTTTTATGGGATGATTTAGCTGCTTATGAAAGTTGGATTCTTGTCTTTACAATGAAGTGATTTGTTGCTTATAAATTTCAAATTCCTTTGAAATAATTTTGTTGCTCATTAAAGTTGAATTCTTTTGTTTTTGGTCGAGGATGGTTGCTTGGAAGGGGACTATTGTGTTTTTTTTTTTGTTTATCCATTTAGGGTTTGGTTATTGTTTAGCTAAGGTCCATTGAATTGGACTTAGTGTAATATTTCACGTGGTTTTGAAATTATTACTAATAAAAGAAGTGGATGAGGATTGTGCATATCTAGTTAATTAAGGGGTCTGTATAGTAGTTCTTCAAGTAGAGATATTAAATTGGATTTAAGAGCTGGATATGAGACAGTTTTTTCGCTATAGCTAATTATGGAAGTTGTTTAGTGGTTTTTTAATAACTCTTTGAATTCTTTTTAGTTGTCTGTTTGACTCAAATAATCAATTCTTTATTTGGCCACCATATTCACTGATTGATTTTGATTTTGAAGTATACGATCCTTCATTGGACTAGCATAGCAATTTCATTTTAGCATTGTTCTTATTTCATCAATGGATTGTAGCAATGTTCTTCTTCATCAACAGTATGTCATTATTATTTTTTTGTTATCCAGTAAATTTCTACATGTGTAGCCTTATGATTAACGTGGTGACCATATGGGATTTCAATGAATATGGACCGTTTACTTCCTGATGGAGGATATCCAGGAGGTCCTTAGGACCCTAGTTTGTTGCAACTTCATCCAGAACATTGCTCATATTTCATATGGGAAGGACATGTATATGCATATATTCATTTTCCCATTCTATTTATTTTTTAATTTCAATAAATGGTAGTCTGGTTCAAACATACTATGGAAAGTACATGTATATATATTGATTCTAATATGTTGTCTATTTGTTGTATTTCAGGAGAAAGAAGAAATTAGAATTGATGGGAAAAGTTATCAATTAAATGAATGGAAATTAACGAGAGAACGAGTTCAGTTAGTTCATGCATCTGAGTTGGGTCCGTTGGCTATCATTCGGCCAAGCCAATTGATCATCCTTTGGTCGCAGCTAATATAGAGATGTGGCATTCTGAGATCAATACCTTTCATTTTAACATTCATATTGGTGAGATGACACCAACACTTTTTGATGTATATGATATATTAGGATTGGCTGTGGATGGCGACCTAGTCACATGTCGTCTTATCAAGGACCTACGAAAGTTTATAGAAGATAATTTGGGTATAGTCCTTGATGGAAACTTGGCAAGCCTGAGGCATACATGGCTGAAGATGAATTTTAGGGAATTGCCACCTGATGCAACCCCAGTCGAGCATATCTGCTCTTCCTCATCAGTGTAACCATATTCGCTGATGCATCAGTTTAAACAGCGCCAACAAGGTACCTGCAGTTTTTTGAAGATATTAAGGGTGTCAACACATATGCTTGGGGTGCTACAGCCCTTGCATTCCTCTATCGCTCACTTGGAAAAGCTTGCGCTTTCAAGCGAAGACATTTTAGTGGTTTAGCCACTCTCATGCAGGTAACCATTTGTTTCGGTATATGACATAAGCGTGATAGTTTAGATTGCTTTCTTAATATATTAAATATTTATTATACTCAATTTATTGTAGTGCTGGTCATATGAGCATATTATGCATACGAGACCCATACTGCGTAGTATCCCTCAAAATATTCCTAGGGCCAAAAGATGGGAGCCACCGAAGAAATATCATGGCAATCCAAAAAACTTAATGCCTCCCATCAGACAAGAAATTGATAACCTCCAACCTAATGAGGTTAGTGTATAATTTGATATTAATTTCTTTCAATAGTAGTTAAGTGTTTATAATTATTTTTATTGACTGATTACATATCATATAACAGGTAATCTGGAATCCTTATTTCAACCCTGATAAGGTCATTTCAGATGATAGGCAGCAGGCATTTCAAACTGCAATGTGCCCTACAACTTTGATATTTGACGATATTGTCGAGCCGTACATGCCAGACCTAATATGCCATCAATTTGGAGCAAAACAGGGAATTTCTAAGAATCCCTTGGTTGTTAGTAAGAGGGCAAGTAGATAGGTTGGACAGCGAGACTGGCGAAACGTCAATGCAGATAAAATCGCTAGCTGGTTGTCTCGCCATGACCGCATCATGTCTGATATTCAACAAGATACTGCTAATAGGTTACCCTCAGAGGAGTATAAGGCCTGGTACAACTTGGTGTCTCATCCTTTGATACATAATGTCGCTAACTCACCCAAAGACATATTGCAACCTCATATCCATGAAGAAGAAGAAGTGGTTCCTGCTCATGAACCACAGTATATAATGAGACCTCGAGGTTATGAGGACCAGTTGATACGTTTATATTGACCTATAAATTCTTATAATATTTTATTTACATATTAGTTATATTAAATTGTTTAAATATGCTAATTATGTAATCTGGTTGTGTAGGTTAGTGCAGTTAAGGTATCTCCAGTCATGTTAGCAGAGGTACTTACACTTAGACAAAAGTGGTACCCTGAAGTTCTTAATCGCGTTAACAATGCATTTGAAATGTTGTCTAAGTTTGTGCCTGTGGATATGGGTGACGTAGAAGCCAGGATGAAGTATTTACAACGTTAATATAATGACGAAGCTGTACCTGATGAGGCCGGAGATGATGGAGTGGGTCAAAGTAGTCGAGCTGTACAAGATCTAGCTCCCTCCACACAACCTACAGTTGAGGAACCCAGAAGATATAACGCATGAAATAAACAATATTCGCCTAAGAGAAGGCAAGGTGTAATGGGTCATTTTGTAATGGGTCATTTTGAGGATCCCAATTTTGTAATGGGTCATTTTGAGGGTCATATAGAGCTATCATATTTTTTATGAAAAGTTATAGTATTTATATTACTATTGCTCACTAAATATATTGCAGAGTTTTCAACATCACTCTTGATATCAATGTGTGTTGTTGTGCTTATGGGTCATCTTGAGAAGACTTGGAGTCTTGGTGAAATTTGATTGTTAGTGGTTGCATATGTATATTGGGTTTAGCATCATATCGCTATCTAAAGCTATCCAATATACATTCGATATAAGATTAATGGGATTTATTAATTTAACATTATTTACATTACTTCTTGTGATTGATGGTGGTGAAAATAACAACGACTGTGCATCCAAAATGATAAAATCAACAATAGAAACAATTGTGATAGCCTTAAAATAAGAAAATAAAATTCATATCCATACATCCAAAAATGAGTTATTCTCATGTCCATGCATCCCGAAATGATGTCCATTTTTTTATCATGTCAATGCATCTTGATGTCCATGATCAATGTAATGTCTAAACAATTTCGGATGTTCATTGCGAATATCCTGGATATTCACAGTGAAGATATTCACATTAAGTTTTCGGATGTTCAACATCCGAAAATCTCATATTTTCGTATGTTTAACATCCGAAAACTCACTGTGAAAATCCAAAAAATAAGTTTTCGGATGTTCAACATCCGAAAATATTACTTTTTTGGATGTTTAACATCCGAAAATGGTACTGTGAAAATCTAGGAAGTTCTTGGATTTTCACAATGAGTTTACGGATGTTGAACATCCAAAAAAGTAATATTTTCCGATGTTAAACATCTGAAAACTTACTTCCTGGATTTCACAATGAGCTTTCAGATGTTGAACATCCGAAAACTTACTGTGACATTTTCACAGTGAGTTTCCGGATGTTGAACATCAGAAAATATGATATTTTCTGATGTTCAACATCCGAAAACTCACTGTGAAACAGGAACACAATCAGTTTTCGTATGTTCAACATCCAAAAATATTATATTTTCGGATGTTGAACATTCGAAAACTCATTGTGAAAATCCAAGACCTTCTTGGATTTTCACAGTACCATTTTCGAATGTTAAAAATCCAAAAAATATATCAATTTCGGATGTTGAACATCGGAAATTGTTTGGGCATCACATTGATCATGGACATCAAGATGCATTGACATGATAAAAAAATGGACATCATTTCTGGATGCATGGACATGAGAATAACTCATTTCTAGATGTATGGATATGAATTTCATTTTTCTTATTTTAAGGCTATCACAAAGATTTCCAATATTGAAATCATCTATCTCGACACAAAGATTGGCAAACTCATCCATTAGAAGATTTATGACAAGAAATAATTTCCATTGCACTGACACAAATTTGACAACAAAAACATAATATTCACTCAATTCATTAATTCATGAAAATCATAATTCCATACAAGAATACAATATTAACATCAAGTTCACTCGATCGGTTCTCTGCATGTCCTCCTATTATGACCCTATGCACCACATCGTTTGCACTTCAAAGGCCTGGTGATCAGATGTTCCGTCTCGAATATTCTTCGTTGCTTTTTTCGCTTACTGGGAAGACGTGTAGTCCTTGGTGGCAACACTGTCCAGTTGTAAATATCTGTCAACTCAATATCATCTGGGACAGGTGCAAAGGGAGTTTCAAATGCCATTCTAAAGCATTCCACTGTAAAATACTTAAGGCAGTAAACAGTGGGATCCATATGCCTATAGCTAATGGCCACAATAGCATGGGCACACGGAATGCCACTGAGTTGCCATTTTCTACATCTGTATGTCTACTACATTAAATCGACAATGTACTTCTTCCGAAGATAGTGGATCTCAAAAAGCGTGTCCATGACGGATATAACCTTGTGCAAAAATCGAGCCTTCATCTTTCGCTTGTCAAGTAATTCTTGGGTCTTCGGTACTAACATGCCGCTACAAGAATTTCCTATTTCCCTCTTCTCTTCAAACCTGGTAATCAATTGTATCCTTATTTCTTTACACATTGTAATGATTGGTTTCTCTCGAGCCGATAAAATCCAAGCATTGAAAGACTTGGCCATGTTTGATGTAAGATGATTGTATCTAGACCCTGGAAAATAGGCATCTGTCCAAAATTTGGGTGGAGTATTCTTAATCCAATCATACACTTCTAGATTGACACACTGTATATCAAATATTATTTTTTAAAATCCACCATTGGTAGCCTTCCAAAACAGCATCAGCAACACTTCAGTATTTGCTGACCACTTCATAAAGCCCTTGAAGTTCTCTCCCATATGTCGCATGCAAAATAATGGAAAACATGTTGGAAAGCATTTTTCTATTGCTTCTGACAGGCTTTTCTGTCAATCTGATATAATGGTTAAGGCAATCAGATTATGATACTTATTTAAGAGCTCACTCAATATACTTAAGAACCAATACCAACTCTAATAATTCTCCTTCTTAACCACTGCAAATTCCAATGGGAAGAGCCCATTATTTGCATCTACCGTGATAGTGCACAATAAAATGCCTTGATACTTTTCTTTTAGGAATGTTCCATCAATACCAATTAGTGGCCTGCATCCATTGACAAACTCCATAATGCATAGGTGGTAGGTAATGAATAGTCGTTTGAACCTACCTTCATCTATGTGGATGCGAACTTCGATTCCTGGGATGGTTCTTCTGATCTTCTCAATATACAGACGGAGGTCATAGTATTGTTGTTCATGTGATCCATCTATCATCTCTATAGCAACCTCTTTTCCCCGCTAAGCTTGCATGTAGGAAATTCTGACCACGTGATCACGTTGAACATCCTTTACAATGTATTTGCTTTAATTTTTGGTTGGTCAAGAAGGTGACCTTTAATCGTTTTTACCACCCAATTACTACGAGCTAGTAGCTGATGGACCCTCCCCATTGGACCATTACATGTGTGCTCCTTAACCATAGACTTCACTTTAAAGTATGCGGTGCTGCCAACTCGTAAGCACCGCACTTGCCATATGCATCCATCTGCCTTGCAACTTGCCCACATCCATCCTAATTCACTTTTGTCACACTTCAAAAGAAAATTGTTGTGGATTGCAAAATCAACTAGATGATGCCGACATTCGTTAACATTTTCAAAAAATTGCTCAACATTCAATTGAACCTCATTACCAACTCCTCTACATGGACTCTCTAGTGGTTAAATGTCCTCCATATCACGCTCTGGTACAAGCTCAGGGTTGGGCACCACTCCAATGTTTTGATCTTGCTCAGGTAAAGTGTTACGTTGACTGTTGACAAAAGATAGAGTGTAAGATGAAGCAACAATTTCTACACATATAAGATTAAAATAAAGTAATTTACAGATGAAAAAATAAATTGTAGATATACCTATTCCTTTTAGATGGGCCCTCAGCAACAAATTCTTGTTGTGCCTTGGCAATATATACTTCAATTCTGGAAGATTCCCCTCCCAACATAAAAGACACATCTATATCATCATTAACATCAATCAAATCAAGCCCACTAGATAGACTTGTGTTGTGGTACATAATAGGTAATTTATTTGAATCACACTTGGTTAAATTTGCAAAATGAATTTATAGTTTCTCCAAGGAACTATTCCCATTATACTTAGTGACCTTCAATTTTCCTCTTTTATAAATAACACGTCGATCACATGCATTCGTCTCAAATGACCCCCCATATCAGAATACCAGTTGCACTCACTCAGTAGCCATCGTTAATACTACAGTATTAAATGAATAGCAAAGTTACTATTATAAGAAATCAATACAAAAAATTACCAAAAATTGGTATATTTCTAAGTACTTTAGGGTTCATAAAATCTGAGTATTCTATAATACATTGAAATAGTATACTACTAAAATTGTCAGTAGCGATCGTCAATACTCATGTATTAAATGAATAGAAAAATTAGTGTTACAAAACAATTACCAAAAAAATTGGGATATTTCTAACTACTTTAGGGTTCATAAAATTTGAGTATTACATAATAGATTGAAATAGTGTGTGAGTAATACTCACATAAACACAAAATAAACAACAAATTTTATTACAAACAAACAAGTTTAGCAATTATTTTGCCAAAGCAAAGAATACAATATATCAACATGATACAAACAACAAATAATTATATAAAAAAACAACTTCATCAATATTAAACAAATTCCATTTATTAATCTCAAATACACAACAAATGTTATTAACAAAATTAAATATTCTAAATAATAATACATAAATAAACTTTAATTAATCAACCGTATAAAGAAAGAGTAAGAACGGTACCAATCACGTCCAAATAGTGAGTCAATCTCTTCAACTTTATGGGTTACTTTATTAAGGACAGTAAAAGGGGGTATGTTCTTTTAATGATCCGTTTTTCCCAACTTTATAAAAATAAACATATATAAGTTTCCGCTCATGCTCGGGAAGTCTTGGAGCGCAAAATTTCGGATGTTCAACATCCGAAATTCTCAAACTTTCGGATATTCAACATCTGAAATTCTCAGAATTTCGGATGTTCAACATCCGAAATTTGTAAGTGACAATACTAGCTGGCTGTTTTCGGATGTTGAACATCCGAAAAAGGGCAAAAGTATCTTTTTAAAAAAGGCGTTGTGAAAGATGAAAAACAGACAGATAGAGTAAGTCGTAGGGAGGACAAGGCACACGAGGGGATAGG
>NW_006494904.1:1975026-2015193 GCF_000471905.2 Amborella trichopoda
TAAAAATAAAATCATTTCAATAATAAAATGAATACAATTAAATTAATATGATGGGAAAATGATCCATATGGTTTTAGGAATCTAATCTGTAAGAATAGGGTACTCTACCTTTAACTGTGGACTACAAACTACACTAGCTTTATCAAACCAACCCTGTGTTTTTCATGACCCACAGTCCAAGTAGGGGCTCATTAGCGGGTACTAAAGTCAGGTCGATGAATTAAGGGATCGCAATCCCAGTCTGCGGATTACAGGTCCACCCCTAAAGACGAGTCAAGGTCATCTAGACCTGATGCGACCATAGCTCATATGGTTCATAGGGGTCTCTCTCGCACATGCATACGCTTCACCCTAAAAGGTGGATTTCTGACTTTTCCGAACGATCTATTGATATGTATATGTGTGATGGCACATGGATGAGGCTTTGGCCCCTGTCTCTATATGCCACCATCACACACAAGGGTCACACAGTCCCTCGGCTCACTCATCCGGGCATGCTCTCTGACCTCATCAATGGCTAACCCATAAACCCTCATCGATTTATTTTTCATGCTTAGGTAACATGGGTTTTTTCCAACCGACTGACCTAGATTGTTAAGCACATATCGATATCAGCAAACCATCGTTTGCTTAGTATGATCCACGAGGAACCACACTCCTACTGAGTTCATGTTCCACTATATCATTTCATTTTACAAACACTCATAAGGCCTTTAAAGGCCACATAAACTCAACAATTTAGCCCATTCAATAGCAACCGATTTCAAAATAAAGATTTTCCAATCACACTCTATGTGCTTGGGAAACTAAGATCATGAGATTGAACAGAGACAATCCATGTTTATGTAAAATAATATCAAAGGCATTAATCATAATAATTTCTTAAAATTACACAAAGACTATCCAATTTTGGGATGGTCAGATCCAAATGTTTAATAACTTAAATTTTATTTCTTTTCACGATAATCATCGACTAATTCTTATTTGGTTCCAATATATCAAATTGACATATCATCATTAAATCGCTCTTTTGCCTGGGGAGAAATTATACAATGTGTATTGGTCAAAAAAAAAAAAAGACGAAATTATACAATGTGCTCCCCCGCGAGCATGCTATACATGCCCTAACTTTAATTCCAAGCAAGCTCATGGAATACTCATTTATACTTTTTCCTTTTGTTTATTCCTTTTTTCCTTTTAGTTCAAACTTAAAGTATAGGACCACACTTTTATTCTATTTTCTAGAATGATTATATGGCCCCACTAGAGTAAAATGCGAATTTGTTCCCGCGTACCCTATTGCTCTAGCTAGGACATGTTCACTTGGACTCAGCCAAGCTACACAGCTTGGGTTAGGTCCTAATATTTGGCCAGAGTTGAGTTTAGAAACATTAGTTGGGAATGAGATGACAATAATAACATATATTAATTATAGCGTTATAAAATATTGTTGGTCTTGGCCTATAACGAATGTCCACATATACATCTACATATACATGTGATTATATATACGGAAACACACATATAGATGTTTTTTTATGTGCAAAAATCAAGCATTTTTTTTTTATTTTTTTGGGTAATTCAATGGGGAAGAAAGGCCCTTACCCGTTTTTCAATAGATTAGGGAGTTACATTTTGAAGGTCCTAATTGAAAGTATCAGCAGTAAGAATGGATATCATTATGTGGTAACTGAGTGTAAGGATGCTACCACCACGAGCCCAACCCCTTTCCTAACCATTAAGCAATTAAAACAATCATATGAACAATAGTAAGATTGGATAATCAAATTACAAAACTACTTGCCCAAGATAAAGTAAAAGACAAAAAACACATAATTGTATCATCCCATTAGTGATGTAAATTCATCTCAACAACGTAGGCATATCCGAGGTAGTACTTTCTCATTATAAAACACATTTTGGTGAAAAACTACATGAATTATGTGATGAGAGGGTGAAAAGTGTAATTTCATTATATAATGACTTCAAATTTAGGGAACTAAAAGGAAGATCATTCACTTTTATAATTGAGATTGTGGACGTATCTAACCCGATTTCAATGTGTCAAAGCCAATGATGGCTACCACTAACTTGAGATCCTCCTCCTTGACCACCATATTCAAACCTTAACACATGAACCAAGGCAAATATCAAGCAACAAGAAGGTCGGTAATTCCCTTTTGACCAATATTTAAAATGTGCACAACTCTTATAGCTCCAAGATTCATGTGCGGACCAAAGACTAAAAGCGTCCAAAATCTTTGAATGATTGCGACCACGTCATTTCTCATCGTATGATGCCCTAATTATCAACCTAATTATACTTTGTAATTCATATAGACCCTTAAATTTAATTCTCTCTCCATTTGTTAATAGAGCTGTGCTACTCTTTAAAATTGAGTGTTGCCCGGTATTCAAGAATATAAAAGTAAACCTTTTGTAAAATAATTATGTATTGTCAAAAGTATATTTTGAATATATAAAGGGTCACGGTCTATACGCGGCCAAGCACGTGTATTTAGAAATGTGGGCCTATTAATAAATCTATTTTTGAGATGGAATTTTTTACTTAATTTTAATTAATAGGCCCGTTAGAAAACATAAGTAAACTTTTTAAAAAATTAATTTTTGACTAGAATTTAAAAAAAATAAGTAAATTTTAAAAACTAGAAATAATAATTCTAGTAAAAAAACATTTGGACGTTAGTTTCCCTTGTTTTTAGATAGAACACCTACTTGCATCCATCTTAAAGATGGATGCTTTACACTTTTTGGATTGCATATATAGTAATGTGGCCCAGCCCGCATGAGACAATTTACCTATATAAAGACATGTTATAGTCAAAGTTTTGGAGTAGCAAATTCTAAGTTTAATGTTAATATGTTTTTCTTAATATTTTATTTATTCATTTTTATGTATTATTTATAATTTATATTTAACAAATAACAAAAGGAAATAAGAAAAAAGGAGTTTTTTGCGAGGGTTATGTTTAGAGAATCACATGATCATTTTTTACCTTCTTTCTTTTCGATCCCCTGGTGAGAGAAACAAAATGTGATGTGCACATAAATGATGGTACGGAGGAAGTTACATCTACAAAATAAAATATCGCCATTTACAAATTAATCGAGTACTTCTTTTGGATACGTGCCAAATAATTATGTGTGATTCCGATCTTTTATCATTATAGCTTGTCTCATTAAGGACTGATATTCTTATCTATGGTTAGAAATTTTGTTTTGTCTCTTGTGATCATGATCCTTTTTATTTGATCTTTGATTGTGGTTGTCTTATTAGATAAATTCTTTATATATACATATATATAGAGAGAGAGAGAAAAAAGTATACAATGAAACCATTTATTTTTGGTACAAGGTGGTCAAAATTGATGTTGACCATTAAATGTGAAATTTGATGGGTGCACATTTATTCTATTGAGAAAGCTAAAACTTTAAAAGCATGCAACAGTTCATATACGAATGTTTTCATGCGAGGTTAAGTTCGCCTTTTATTGCAAAAGAATGAATGTTTTTATTATTAGTTTGTGCCGACCCACCCAACCCTCTTAAAAAATAAAGGTGGTTCGTCTTAAAACTTTATTATTAGTTTTTCATTCAATGGTCCTCATGCTGGATGGTAAGCCATGCTCACAGGTGCAAACAAACAAACATTTTAATGAGAAAGTGCGTAAATTAATCGTGCGAGGGAATTGGAAGATGGAAATATGTTAGTTATTATTGGACGGGCCATATGCACATGGGTAGAGAGAGAATGTGTGTCTGATGGAGGTCCATGCACGTGGGCAGGAGAGAGAAAGATAGAGCTTGTCCATTGTTTGAGTCTTTAGAGGGAGAGAGATTTTCCATTTTGTTTCATTCTTCGTCGGTTCCGAAACAAGTTGGTTGGGAGCGCGCGTGTGTACGCAGTGGTTTGCCGTCCTTTCACCTTTTAAATAAAGAAAGCGGAGCCTTGCTTTTCTTGTGCTTTCTCGCGTGGACTTTTCGAAAGGCCACAAGATTCTAAAGAGAGAGAGAGAGAGCGTCTGGATTGATGCCCCCACGAACCTTTGTTCCCCTACCGGCAGACCCGCCAAGGTCTAGTGGGAGACCAGCGTCGCAATGCACGAGAGAGTGATAGATGAGGGACGGGGGAGAGAGACTGATTGACGTTTCCCCCCCCCCCTACGGACCCATCCGCATTGCCCCTCTCAGCGCCTCAAAGTTAGATAGCCAGAGAGAGACAGCACACTGACACCCATGTGGATACAACCCACTGGACCAGACCATACTGGGTACTTGCTCCATCAATTACAATACCTTTGGTTAGGGCCGGTAATAGGCCGTCCGTGTGACCCAGCCCCGCTCTCTCAAATTAGGGCATGGCTATGAAATCTGCTCCGAAGCCTCCCGACGATCCTCACAGCGTCACGACCGAGCCTAGGCCGTGAAACTTTTTGGTCCGGTCAAGGCCAGCCCTAGTCCAGAGCCTTTTGACGGCTAAGAGAATGACCAGCCTTATGGGAATTAAGGCCAGGCTAGGGCCAAGATTGGCCCGACCTAAACCTTTTTTCTTTTCTTTTTTTTTTTGTTATTGCAAGGTTTACTTTTGGTGATTTTTTTGAAAAAGATTAAATAGATCATATATGTGGCTGGTTTTTATAAATGTCCGAAGGGAGGGGTTCAAATGATTGCATTTTCCAAAATTTAAAGTCCTAAAGACGCTCTTATATTGACTTTCATTTGATGACGTTGATGAACAATATGCCCATGAAGGAACATAAAAAAGAAAACATAGGCACAATGGAGACATAAAAAGGCACAGATAAAGAGAGAAGAGTCGTATCTCTCATAAAGAGCGAAAGAGAGAGAGAGAGAGCACCGTGACGTAATGCCTGCGCCCTCGTTGCAGTGAGTTGGGCATGGTGCTGGGGGCATGTTTGCCTTTTCCCTAGCACCATCCCCTCTTCCCTAAGCCGATAAGTGTGACCACCTGTTATCATCGTTTGTTTTTTAGATGATGCCCACAATGACACGACGTACCACTAACGTTACTCTCTCTCTCTCTCTTTAGAGTAAGAAAACATTTTTTTTTGGGTGAAAATCGATCACCAAGGTGGCTACCAGTAAACAAGTTTTTTAAGTCCCCATAAACAACTTACGCCATTGGACTACCACCAACTTAAAGGGTGGAGCTCATCATCAAATCAAACTTTGTTGAAGCTCCACGACAATTTGTTCTTTTGTTAATCACTTAGAGATAAAGAATTAGACGCAAAATCTCGGCGCCGCTTTTCAGTAACCGACTTTTGTTCCAACGAAAAAAATACAGTAGAAAAACTCGTTATATAGGTCAAAGCACTAACCATTTATATATGGGAAAAGTTTATATAGGGCCGACGCTCTAAACTTTCAAATTAGAGCTAAACTTTCACTAGAAGAGGTTGTTTTGATGCCTAAATATCCTCAAATTTATCATCCCAGCACCAAGATGTACGGACATGAGAAAAAAATTGGATTTCAAGTTTTGGAAATGTTTTATCTTGTAACGTATTTTTGGACCGTCAATTTTCAAGTTTTTAAAATTCTCATAGATCTGTTCAATCTACACTATCTTTTATGGTTTGTACAAGTCTAAGCCTTAAACAATAAAAAATAAGATGCACCTTCAAATAATCTTGAAATATATTGTTTTAGTATTGGAATTTTTTATGATGGTTGGAAAAATTATTTTCATATCTAATTATAAAATTTAAATATTAAAAATAGTGTAGATCAAGCAAATATACGAACACTTGAAATTCTTCAAATAATGAGGTCTATATAACTCATTAGAAGATGCGCACTATTTTCAAACTTTTAAATCTATGTTTTCATATGTCTATACACACCTTGAGCCCGAGATGATCAATATGAGGGTTTTTGAGCATCGAAACAACCTCTTCTAGGGAATTTTTGAGGTGCGCCTTAATTTGTTGGTTTAGGGCTTCACCCTTATATGAACGTTTTCCATCTAAAAGTAGAGGTGACAACAAGGCGGGCCTCGACCGAGCCTCACCTGGCCCGGCCCTTGTCCCTAGTCCCTACAAGGTTGGCTCTAGCCTGACCCGGCTCAGACAATGCCAAGAGGCCTTGGCCTTGGCCCTATCAGGGCCGACCAACCCAAACTGGGCGAAATACAATAAAAATAAAAATAAATAAATAAATTAGAGAAATGGGACTTTCCGGCCTTGTTTTGGACTCAATTGGGCCAGGCCATGGAGGCCCCCTTAGCTTGCCCTAGGGCCACACTTTGTGGCGCAAGCCTTTTTGTTTAGGGTCTGAGCCAGCCATATCCAAAAGCTTTTACAAGCGAGATCATTTTTACAATTTAGCCGCTTTAGTTCATGATCAATATCAAAGTTTTTTTCTAACTATTTAAGTTTTTTTTTAACTATTTATGGTTAGCTATTTAGCCATTCTAGTTACTCAAGTCAAATAACCTAAATAGTTTAGGTTTCAAACTCAAAACATGCTTTCATTGATAAAGCGCAACATGGGTTATTTGTATCTTATGGGTTGGGGCAACTTAAATTAGAGTCAAAATCACGAAATGTCTTTGGAGCAACATCTTTTTAAGGGGATATTACGTCTGTACCATATATTAAAATACCGTAATTACGAATAGCTCTAAAATTATGGAAAATCTACAGAGAGTTTCACCCCGACGTTTACAACATCGGATCGGAGCTTTTTTTAAAACACCAACTCTTTTTTCTATTCCATATTTTGCCCCAAATATATAGAATATCATAGCAGTTTATTTACTTATTTATTTATTTTTTTGGGATGTAAGATATCTTATCTTTCAAATATAAGACATTCCTCTATGTAGATTGTTCGATATTTGGAATATCAGACGAGTGCTAGCTCTGTCTTAAATGTCTGTCCCATATAAAAAATATCGCCTAACCGTATTAACTTAATTACAAACATTTAGAGTATAAGACTTTTTTGAACTCGGACCAATGTTTCAAGCATTAAATTTTAATTTGTGTAAATTTGGTGATAATCCGTTCAAACAAGGGCGTTCCAATCACTGTTCTTAGAGCGACCCAAATTTTGGGCATTCAAAAAGCTTGTCCTTCCCTCTCGCAGAGGGCACGAACTACAGCTCACTCCTAGATCCCCAAAAGGTATTTTTTTAAGGTGTTTTTTTTTTTTCACTTTTGATCTGTGGATATTATCAGCAGTCAGATTACTTCCTCTTTTTTTAGGTTTTAATTATTGCTGTAGGTTTTTTATATTAATTAGATAAAAATTTGTTTACTTATTGTTAAATCTATCGTTGTAATTTTTTTTCACTTATGTGGTTTTTATAAGTTGTAACCTTAAACAATCCAATTAAGGCGCACCTCCAAGTTTATCGTAACATGTAATTTTGGCGTAAAAATTTCTTAGGATTATCTAAAAATCTATTTTCATTTCTAATTATAAAATTTTAAACTCCAAAAATGGTTAAAATCAAAATCTATTTTCATTTCTAATTATAAAATTTTAAACTCCAAAAATGGTTAAAATCAAGTAAATCTATAAACATATGAAAATCTTGAAAATGGACGGTCCAGATAATGTGTTTCAAGATGCATTATTTCTGGGACTCAAAATCCATGTTTTTCTTCTTTTTTTTTCACATTCATACATATTGATGGCAAGATGATCAATTAGAGGGTTTTTCAACATTAAAACAATCTTTTCCAATGGATTTTTGAGGTGCATCTACAATTCTACATTTTAACGTTACAACCTTATATAAACTTTTCCGTATTTATTTTATTTTCCTTATTTATTTTGTTTTCCTTATAATTCTACATTAAAACAATATTTTCCTTATTATTTTGTTGTTCATGGAATTTTATTGATCATATCATGGACATTTGTCTTTTTTTTTGTTATAAGATGCTCATTTTTTGGGGGTCCTCAATTGTTTATTTTGACATTCATATTGCTCTATGCTTTAGTTTCAATGCAATTTTCTTAGTTCTATTCTATAGATTTGTGATACTTTTTTAGTGAATTGGTCATCATTTTTTTGCCTGTTAAAATTTATCCTTTACGCTTTTCGTTTTACTAAATTTCTCCACAACCACTATCTTAACCGAACCTGAAAATTTGCGACACTAACTTTCTTAATTGTGAAACATTTCCCTACTTTAAGACTATTTTTAACTTCACAAGCTCCTCTGAGATCATATTTACAGTTTCTTTGATGCTTTTCTTTTGATATTTTTTAATGAACTTTTGCTTTTGAATCGTTATTTTTGCTCTATGCTTGTAATCCCTTCGCTAGATATATCGATTTAAAAACAAATTTGTTGGCTTGAAACTATGAAGATTAGTGGTATTACACGTCCGAGAAAAAAGTTGGATATTAATTTTCTTCCATTTTCAGACTTTCAACTGTGCTTCATTATTAATATCTTTGGATCTCTTGCCTTTAGCTATGTTATTAGCGCAATAGGATATGCGTTGTTTCAAGTATGCTTGCTTTTTATTTTCCAATTCCCTGAACCTCACTTTTTTTTCCTTTTGTCGTCATGGATCTCTACTTTGGAACTTGAGATTGCTCTCAATCTTCTTTCATTTTCCCGTCCTTTTGCTTTCTTCCTGCTTCTCTCTCATACACGCACATAAACAAAGCCTCCCAAGATTTTATGGAAAAAGTTTATATAAGTACGAGGCTCTAAACAATCAAATTACGGTACACCTCAAAAATTTCACTAGAAGAGGTTGTTTGAAGTCCAAATATCTTCAAATTGATCATCTTGACCTCAAGATGTATGGATATGAAAAAAAAATGGATTTCAAATTTTGGAAATAGCGCATCTTGTAATGCATTTTTGGGCATCAATTTTCGAGATTTTCAAGTTTTCATCGATCAGCTCGATCTACACTATTCTTGAAGCTTTAAATTTTATAACTATAGATGAAAATATATATATGTTAAGGCTATCACAAAGATTTCTAGTATTGAAACAATATTTTTCGATAATATTTGAAGGTGCACTTTACTTTGATTGTTTTGACCCTTGGCCTTATACTTTTTCCCTTCTTGTAGAAAACCGAGGTTTTGGGACTCTTTTTCGTTATTCATGGTGGTTTGACTAGGATCCTTATAAAGCGAATGATATCATACATTGATGAGAGAGATTATTTGAATGAATTGAATCAGTGTTGTCAAATTCACTTCGCTTCGGCATAAGGCTTCGGATTTTAGGCTTAGATCGAAGCAAAGTGAAGCCTAATATTGTCACTTCGTTCAAATTTGGGCTGCTTCAGTTGCATTCTGGTATGCTTCGGGCTGATTATGCCAAAGCTTTGGCATAAGCAAAAAAATATCTATATACAAGTATTTTTTTATTGTTTTGAATTTTTTTATTTTTTTATTTTTATATATAAGTATTTAATTTATTTATATATAAAAAAATAAATATTGAATCTGACAATATTGAATTGAATGTCTACTTTTATTTTATTTTTTTATCTCATGTCATATGGAGTAGATGTCCCTATAGTTTAGGCTCTGGTACTTCTTGTTGGAGCTCGATATAGGTAATTTTGAAATGGTTGACCTTCTAAATTAATAACAAAACCGTATAAATGAATATGAGAGAGACTACGTATTGATAAACTATATATATAATGGGTTATTTGGGAAACTAGGATATGCAAATCCTTCTTTTGCATATCGGCAAGGTCATTTGATTATAGTTTGGGATAGCATATTTAGGATATTCACATCCTCAAAACATCTTCATATTCTGTATTTTCTCATTCCAAAAAAAAAAAAAAAAAAAAATTAGAATGAGCAAATTCAAGCTTTTAGGAAAAATAGATTTTGTATTGCCTTTTTCTTTTTTTTGCTTCCCACTCTGTAGTAATGATATTATTTTATATTTATAATAGTCATCTCATCTTGTTACTATTATTATTATTATTGTTATTGTGGCGATGGTTGTTGTTGTTGTTGTTATTATCATCATTATTTTTTCCATTTATTATGAGATAATCATCAACATAATTGATATTAGTATTATTACAATATTATATTACACCATAATAGTGAAATATAATATATGATTATATTTTTATTACAATATAATATTATTATCTTAAGATAGTGATTTCGTATTATACTAATAATAAAAATATTTTTTTTATTTATTATTAATTATTAAATTAATAAATACCTATTAATTTATCATAATATTGTTACAATATTATACTAATATTATCACAATATTTATTATTAGAATTTTAATTTATTATTAAAATAATTTACGATAATATATTATAATAATATTCTTATGATTACAATATTTATTTATTTTATTATAAATTTACTATGATATTTATTAATTTATTACAATATTATATTACTATTGATAAAATAATTTTATATTATTATATAATTATTAGAATTTTATATAATGGGTTATGTTAGGTGCCCATACTATGAAGTAATTTATCATTTTTCTCAACAAAATTGGGTCACATATATACCTTTGTTTTATATATGGAGTTTTTAGTAAGGGCATTTTTGGTAATTAAGAGGGGCGTGAAGTCATCTACATGGGATGTGACATCATCCATATGGAGCACTCTAGTGGTATTTAATGCTCCATGTGGGTCATGTCACACCCTATGTGGATGACGTCATACTCCTTCTAATGACTAAAACTATCCTTATTAAAAAAATACTCCATGTACAAACCATATATAATTATTTATGTGCATTATTGTTGTTGTTGTTGTTGTTGTTGTTTTTTGTTGTTGCGTTGTTGTTCTTATTATTATTATTGTTATTGTTGTTGCTGTTGTTGTGAAATGAATGGCTAAACTGTTTTAACAATAAATTTTTAAAACCTGGGTTTCAAATTAGTAGATCTAGACATGAGATTTGTCAAATATTGGGTTTTATAGAAGATAACCAAGTAGCATTGTTGCTAAAACCAGGGTTTACATATGCTAGAATTTGCATACCTAGGTTTTGAGGCATATCCAAAATTTGAGTATTCAGGGACCCAAACAACCCATCAGGAAGTAGGTTGTTCAACATGTGAGACCTGCCAAGAGAAAGATGCCCCCATCTATGTTTGCATAGATGGGGGCAACCCAAAACGTCATAACGGAGCAGGTTGTTCAAATATCGTGCATGTGAAAAGTCTTAGGTTTTTCTAAAGAGACTCCCTATGTCCATCAATCAATATGACTATACAAGCTTGTCTTATATAGATTAATATATATGAAAATAATATAAATAAATCACAGACACCTATATTATATCCAGACTTATCATAAAAATACAAGATATTATACCTACTCTTCTCAGATATATTGATTAAAATATACATCTTCCATATTAGCTTGTTAGACAATATATACTTTCATTTCCCACTCTCCCTCAAATTAAAGATGCAATGAGAGAGGGCAATTGGATTTTGAACGCTAAGTTGCAGAAATAAGCAGTTGAATCTTCAGATGCATAGCTTAACCAATAGAAGTAGTGGTTGTCATACTCAAATTACTTGATCAACAAACACAGAGGAACAATAGAATAGGGTAGGCTCAAGTAACGACAAATCAACAAGCCTCAGAAACAGACAGTTAGAACAGAGTAGGCTCAAGCAATAGTAGATCAACAGGCTTCGAGAACAAACGACCAGAACAAAGTAGGCTCGAACCATCAAATAAAAACTTCAGATCTTTGTCGAAGATAGAAAAACAATCGAGACTACTGAAAAAACAGAATGGCACATGAAAGAGCCAACAAAGCTCGGTGCAAAACCAAGAGCCATTCAATAGAATCAAACATGATCAAGTAGCACAATGGAATTTTTTTGTATTTAAAATTTTGAATAATTAGTCTGATATAATCTTTGAAGTACTAAAATAATAAAAATTAGAAATAATTGGTAGCAAAATAATATGGAATAAAATGTAGTTTCTTTTTAACTATTTTTTGTAGAAAATTGTGCATAATTTTTTGGTGCACTTTCAAATTGTTAAAATATTTAGAAAAACATAAATGAAACCATTTGATACAAAATAAAAATAAAATAAAAATCTAATTTTTATTCAATATAAAAGGTCATAAATACACACATAAAAATATAAAAAATTGATCAAAAAACTTGAAAAGATATCTACAAAGAAAATATAATCTATTCAATTTTCTTAGCATGCCTCTTACATGTAGGAGAAAGCCAAAAGAAAAAAAAGGAAAAGAACTAAATTCATTTCCTCACAAAATGAAATTCACTAAATTCTTTTCCTAAAAATTGAATTTAATTTATTTAATTGGAAGGATACCCTATTCTATACTTCCTTTATTTCAAGGACATACGCTCTACCATATCTCTTGTGACACCCAAGCCATCCGATTTCACATCGGATGGTTATAGGTGATTGTGTCCTCCTTATATCTAAGGTGAATGGTTTCATAGTATACAATCCTTTTTCCCTTTTTATTGGCCTGACTAGCAAGGATTTTGATAATCGAGGTTGATATATATAATTTAAAAGAAGATGGTATAAAGATTGCAAAGAGTCTTACACTAATTAAGCAATGTGGACTACTTTTAAAATCTGTAAGTGTTATCCTATTGCAAATTTTAATGGGACAATTTTCATTTATTTGAACTTTGAATAAAAATAAGAATAAAATAGATATCATGGTGTCTTCAAGTGAGATTAGGTTGCCACTTCGATAATATCATGGCGTCCTCGTGAAAAATAGGTTGACCCCTTGATCACTTAAGGGCCTTGGAATAAAGTGCACATACAAAAGTAATTCCCCTTGACATTCCTCTCAATCTAAACGAAGGCCTTTTCTATCCTGAATCTCATGTGCAATTATCTACAAGAATGTTAAGTTTTGTGTTTCTTGAAAAGTCAGTGTTTCAAATATGTAGTCTGCATAATATTATCCATAATTCCACATTAGAAAGATCACCTACATCATATATCTTCTTAGAAAAAAAATAAGAGGAAATAAAAATATTCACTTAATCAGAAATGCCATAAAAACTTTGGTTACCCCCAAAGCTTTTTTTTTTTTTTTGGTAATCAGGCCCCTACCTTTTTTTTTAAGTAGATTAGGAATTAGCTTTTTGAAGATATTAGTAGGGTGGTGTTAGTGGTGGGAATGAAAACCTTAGATGTGGGATGCTACCACCACGACCCCAACCCCAAAGCTACTAGTGGACATGGAGCTTATCCATATCAGAAAACTTTTTGTCGAGTGTTTTTTAAAAACGACTCATGTTAGCCCAACAAGGGCTGGCGAAGGTCCTGGTTACTCTATGTTTTGTTAAAAAAATCATATATTGTTGCTTTATAGGTAGCTACTTTTTTTGTTCTTTTAAAAACTCATGTTTGTATCTGTTGCTTCATAAGCTTTGAGCAAAGGTTCTTTATGAGACCTTTTTAAGCCATTTGCTTCTCTTGAATGTGTTGAATCGCAAAACGTTTACGCATTGGGTCATCTCTGTTACTAAGCACAGTTAATGAAGACTTTCAGTAAGAACTAAGAAGCAATTGCTTCTTCACATTTTGAAGGAAACCTTTTAACCCAATGCTCGACTTAACAAATCAATTTGTGAATATATAATAATTTTGAGCTTCATAAAAGGAAAAAAAAAAGAACAAAGAAAAAAAAAGACTTGATGATTTTTTATCAAATGCTCGACTTAACAAATCAATTTGTGAATATATAATAGTTTTGACCTTCATAAAAAAAAATTGGTTATTTTGAAAAAAAGAAGCAAAACAATTGGCGAGCAATGAGAATCGGTTATCATATCTAGCACAACAAAGGAGCAATCATAAGCACTCGTTGGTCCTAATGATATCATTTATGTGGCCTTACCAAGCACAGTGAAGGAGCAACCATAGGCATAAGTTTGTCCATGAAGAAGAATGAAGATTAAGAACAATGAAAGCATACTTGGGATATCTTTAAGAGTCTGAAAGGATATATGAGATTGATGGAGTTTCAAAACTTTTTATAGAGAACTCTTTGTATATTGATGTATCAAAGAATATACAAGATTAGTATAAAT
Source organism: Amborella trichopoda (assembly GCF_000471905.2). The sequence continues at coordinate 1,989,126 of NW_006494904.1, forward strand.
ATCCAGCCAGTAACAGTTATGGATAGATACCTATTATACATATCAATGACACCTAATCTTATAATAATCAAAAGATATATATTTATACAAGGACACCTAATCTTAGCAAGAGATACATATACATACAATATATAATACATTCAATACATATCCAGGCATACAATACATATCCATGCAATAACATCCTCCCTCAAACTAAAGATGCTTTTAAAGAGAACAACTGAAGTTTGGACAATAAGAAACATAAACGAATACATGAGTGGGCTTTTGTGAGAAGATCCGCTAATTGACCATTCAGAAGTACAAAGAGTAGAGTAAGAGTGCCCTGAAGAAAGTGATGTCGAACAAAGCGGTAATCAATTTCAAAATATTGTGTCCACTCATAAAACATATCATTATGAGTCATCTGAATGGCACTTGTCACAAAAAAGTGGACTAGGACCAGAGTGAACAACACCCATATCGTGAAGAATCCAGTACAGCTAAACAGTTTCAGTCGTTGTCCATTCAAGAGCTCTGTATTCAGCTTCAACACTAGATCGAGAAACAACCTTTTATTTCTTACTTTTCCACAAGATAAGTAAATCGTCCACTTTTCCACAGGATAAGTAAATCGCCCGAGAACACAAGAAACCTAGTAGTAGAGCTATGTATTCAGCTTCAACACTTGATCTAGAAACAACTTTTTATTTCTTACTTTTCCGCAAGATAAGTAAATCGCTCACTTTTCCACAGGATAAGTAAATTGCTCAAGAAAACAAGAAACCCATTAGTAGATAGATGCTAAGTAACATTTCATGCCAAGTCCACATCATAATAAGCACAAAGTTCAAGAGCAAAAGTGGAAGACATAAGCAGATCTTGATACAGGATATCTCGAACATAGCATAAGATGTGAAGTATAGCAGCATAATGAATAGAGCGAGGAGGAAACCTGAACTAACTAACTATGTGAACAACATGACCGATATTAGGACAAGTGATAGTTAAATAATTAAGACCTCCAACAATTTACATGTACCGGGTCAAATCAGAAAGCAATATACCATTTGTGAAGCGAACTTGACATTCAACTCTAGTGGAGTCTAAACAATTTTGTTGTCTGTGAGAGAAGCCCGAGATATGAGATCAGATGCATATTTTAGTTGAGATAGAGTATAGCCGTGAGCTAAGAAATAAGTTCAATGCCAAGAAAGTAACGAAGTCGTCCAAGGTCCTTCACTTCAAAGTACTTGTGCAAGTGCAGTTGAGCATTACGGATACCAGCATAATCACTGTCAGTCAATACCATATCATTGAACGAAAAGTGCATAATCATGAGGACTTTGAGTGAACCCAGTTGGATGATAACAAAGCAGAATTTCTTAAATCAAGCACGAGGTGCCTATTTAAGACCATATAGGGCCTATCAAAGTTTGCAAACTTGATTAGGTTGATGGGGAATACCAAGAGGATGTTTCATATAACCTTCTTCATGCAAGCCACCAAAAAAGAAGGCATTCTTAATATCCACTTGATACAAAGGCCAACCGCGAACAAAAGCTATGGCAATTACGATCCGTACTGAGGTTAGTCGAGCAATTGGTGCAAACTTTACTTCATAATCAATCCCATACTCTTGAGTGAAGCCCTTTGCATCTAAACATGCTTTATACCGCTCAATTATCTCATTGAATTAGTCTTAATTTTGTAGACCCATTGACAACTGACGATAGATTTTCCATGAGGTAAAGCAACAAGATCTCGGGTATTATTTTTTTTAAGGCATCTATCATAGCTTACTACTAACTTGGATCAAATACAGCTTTTTTGTATGTCTTAGGCTCATGAAAAGAAAGAACAGTAGTTAAAAAGCAATGAAAATCATGAAAATGCTGAGGTGCAGAGCGCACTCATGTAGGATAGTGACTCATGGAGGAGGAGGTTGCTCATCGCTATTAGGAGGTGCATAATTAGGATATGGCACATAAAGCTTAGGGTCAAATGAGACAGAGGGACTGATATCTCCATTTTGTTGTAAAGTGTCTTGAGGTGTGTCAGACAGAGCATTGGGTACTAAAAGGTCTCCTGAGGAGTCAATGAAGGGATCAAGAAAATGATTGAGCTCATGAGATGAATGGGAGAGATGGCGAAAGCATGACAGATACCCTTTCTTAGAAAGTTACGTGGTGTGAAAGAAGAATTTTTTGTGAAATGGGATTATAACACCGAAAGCCTTTTTGCTGAACGCCATAACCCAAAAATACACATGGCTAATTTCTTGGACAACTTTTTTTGTTCATCTTTAGGTAAGAGAACAAAACAATTTGATCCAAAAACATAGAGTTGAGAATAATCAGGAGTAGAGGAATAAAATTGCTCAAAAGGAAACATGCCAAATGATGGGATACTATTGATGACATAAACAGAGGTATTTATTGCCTCTCCCCAACAAATTTTGGAATTGAAGATGAAAGCAACATGGTATGAGCAGTCTCAATGATATGGCAATGCTTTCATTCTGCCACACCATTTTGTTGTGGTGTATCAGGATATGACAATTGAGCCAATGTTCCATGAGAGGAGACTTCTAAATGATTTTGACAAATATTCTCCACCAGAATCAGAACAAAAAATTTAATGGATTTTGAAAATTGGGTTTGATCATGGTAGATAATTCATTATAAACATGATAAAAGTCAAACTTAAAATGCAACATGTATACCAAAGTGCACCAGGAATAATCATCAATAAAAATAATGTAACAATGATCCCTCCCTATAGATGAAACAGAAGTGGGACTCCACAAATCAGAATGCATGAGATCAAAAGGAGAAGAAAAAACAAATTCATTAATAGGAAATGTAAGTGCAGTATTTTTTGCCAACTTGCACCAACATACAAATAATGCAACCAACAATGTTGGTGGTCTGTATAGAGCCCAACTTACCAGTTGACATTAAAAACTTAAGCCGAGGAAAAGAAACATGACTAGTCTGTTATGCCACATTAAAAAGGAAGATATTGAGGTAGCTGAACCAGCGAGTAGCGAATCCCCAAGATGTTGTGAAACATGTAAGTCCTCTAGATTGAATAGTTGACCAACCCATAGTTAGCAAGTTGGAGAATATCAATATATCGGTTCACCATAAAATAAAAAATAAATCGTTTTTCTTTTCAAACGTCGGATGAAAAAATCGTGTCAAAAATACGGATTGGCACAAATACTTTATGTAAAAATGTCACAAATAGACCGGACTAAGCTCAAAAAATTGGAGTGAAACATACGGATAAGTTTAAAAAAGGGGCACCATATTTATGCTAACTATGCTAACACTATAGTCATTAAACTAGCTATTCTAACTATGCACTATACTAACTATACACCATTACTAACTATACACCATACTAACCTTACTAACTATACACCATACTAATTATATCAATATGCACCGTACCATCCTTTTGTACTATATTTACACTTTTAGAGAGAGAAGTCGAGAGGGGATTGACCATTTCCTTTGAGAGAGAGAGAGAGGTGGCATAGGAGAAAGAAATGTAGAGGGAGAGAGATAGAGGTGGATGCAGAGAAAGAAATAGAGAGAGAGAGAGAGAGAGCAAGGGTGTGGGTGACCACGGATCTCTCAAAGGAACACAAAAGAGCAAACAAGGTGAACTTCCTTTGAATCAGAATGGTGTTGTCATTTTGTAGTAGATGGTGTACTTCTTGTGAAGAAAATCAGATGGGAATCATGCTGTATTTTTTAGTCTGATGGAATGATCAGGTTTAGGGAAAAGCCCTTTGTATGTTTTTACTTAGTTTATTTTTCTTAACATGTTCTTTGAGCTATGTTAATTTGGGGATTTTTGAGTTACGTTAAAATTGGGGATTTTTGATGTGATTTCGAAGTTCTCTATCAGATTGTTCCTCTATTTTCCCTAATCTATTTTTTCCTAATTTCTTTGAAATGTTGTTAAATTTAGAGATTTTTAAAAGCTATTGTTAAATCTATACTTCAATATAAACAGTGGTTCTCTTTCTCTAAAGCTTGCATTATAAACAGTGGTTCTCTTTTTCCTCTCTCTATATCTATCGATCTCTATACCCATCAAGCATTTGTGATGTAGTTCAATTTGAGGACTTTTGAAACTTATTTATTCTCTGTTTTTTCCTAATTTCTTTGAGATGGTTATCTTTCTCTCTGTGTACCCATCGATGAGATGTTCTCTATCACATGGTTCTCTTTGCGTGTACCATGGAGGATTATTAATAGAAATTTTTTTTTGAACCGACTTCTTATAAAAATTAAAAAATCATGTATTAAACTTCTTCATGAAGAAAAAGTGATTTTTTGACGCTCTTTTGAAAAATACCCAGTTTAAAATGTTTTTTTTAAAAACTTCGATTGCGTTTAAAATGTCGATTTGCTAACTATGGACCAACCTTACATCCTGTCCCAATTTGCTTTCCCCATCAAGTGATCCTACACAACAGAACTAGAGCAGGATAAAATAATGTCAAAATCTTGGTGAACAACTGCCCTACAAAAATGAGATTCATTGATAGTTTGGGAACCATGAAGACATCAAGAAGTGATAATTGAGAGAATGCTATTGTACCAATATTTACAAACATAACAGAACCACCATAAGTATGGATTAATAGATGATTAGTAGCAAAAATAGGAGAATACAAGAAACTAGAATCAAATGATATTTGGTTAGAAGCACCAAAATCAATGAGTTAATGTTTTGTACCTGAGGTTCCAAGCAAAGCATATGCAACAACAAATGCATTACCTATACCACAGTGAGTCCTAGTGCAATGCCATAGTGAGTCCTAGTGCAATGGTTTTCTGAACAAAGGGTTTTTTTTTTATTTAACTGGACAATAAATTTCATGTGTCAATACTGTTTGCAATAATTGCATTGAACTTTGGACATATCATAGCCGGTCCTTCCAGTCGCAACTGAAGAGGACGAGGTCGGTAGAGCAGTCACAGGAAGATTTGTTGGAGCCAAAAGAACAGATTCTTCATTTACAAGAGAATTGACAAATCTTCCCTTTTGTGTTTCTTCAACCATGAGCTCAGAAAGTACATAATCTACATATGGAAGAGGAGTGCGGTAAAGAATAGATGATCAAACAGATTCAAAATCATCTTGTAAAGTCATTAAAAATTGGACCAAGTGCATTTCTTCTCTATGCTTTTAATAATTTCAGCATCAACAAACTATTTGGGTTCCATTATAACTGAAATTTGAAAATGAAAATCAGAGATAAATCTCAAGTTTATATTTACAAGCAAAATTAGTTTGAACATGGCGAGAGAAAAGAAATTCTCATAGCTCTTTGGCAGTTTCAAATATTCCAAATTCCATACTAATTGATGGTTTAATAGAGTTGACAATCCATGTGACAATTTTATGGTTGTTTATGTCTTCATTCTTCTAATTTATATTCAAAATCCTTCTCCTTTTAATGCGTTAGATGCTTTGCGATATAATTTGTCACCAGTGATATATTTCCATAGCCATTTCTCCTTAAGAGAACTCTGCATAAGATAGGACCAATGACTATAGTTCGATCCATCTAATTTGACAATAATAATTTGAACTGAATTAGAGGAAGTCAATGAATTTTCTTTAAAAAAGAAAAGGCAACCTAAAGCAATATAATCATGAATGTTACCTTCGTCTTAGATGGAGGCCCCTCAAAAGCAATGGCGTAGTCACAAAGCCAAGGCGAATGAGTTTACAGATCATAGACAGAGAAAGCATTGAGCAATGGCACGGTCGCAGAGAGAGAAGCGTGTCACTTCAATTCAGCCATTTGCCCCTTCAACTGTGATTTCTACGGTTACCAGGATGAATTGTTATGGGCAGCAGCATGGCTCCACATGGCCTATAAGAATACATAAAAACAAGCGAGAAGGTCTTGGGTGCGGATGACACCATCAACGAGTTAGGTTGGGATAATAAGCACGCTGGTTGCTCGGTCAAGACTGGTATGACGCTCTATGGTATTGGGGCTCCTCTTATCATTTGATATTTTATATTATGTACTTCTGCAGGCTTTAAAGAAAGGGAATTGACGGACAGTGGAAAAATGGCTCAATAGAAAGAAGGAAGGAAGGAATGGGGTCTCACGATCGATGGGGTTGCTAGAGTGTTGGTGCTCGATAGAAATCGGTCAATGAGCGAACTGCGTTAGGAACAATGGGTTTTGGCCCTTTTATGTGAAAATGAGGCGCACTTGAAGCCCTTGATGAGGCAATGGATTGAAACAGCTGAATGGTTGTTATGGAACTACTTGATAGTAGGGCTCAGATCAGAGTCACTGTAGAGGTACAGATCAATCCTTAGGTTGTTGGTTCTATCCGACAGTAGGTCTGACAAAATCTATGGCTCTGATTCCGAGTCTCAGAATTTCTACAGGAAGCTCTCTCTATATCCATGTATCAAATAATATGCAAAACTAGTATAAATATCCCGCAAGTAACAATTATAGATACATATCAAATACACCTAATCTTGTCCTAACCAAAAGATATATATCCATAAGAAAACACTTAATCTTAACAAGAGATGCATGTCCATACATATCCACCTAATTTTAGCAAGAATAGGTATCCACACATACAATACATATCCATGCCATAGATGAGGTTTCTCTAAATGAAGGCATGTCTTCAAATAAAGGATGGGGAGAGTACAAGATTATACTTGGGGTTGCAGACGAAGAGAGAGAAGAGGCATGTGTAGAGAGAGAGAGAGGGACCTCGAGTAGGGTAGAGAGCGGGAATGGGCTTGGGTAAAGACGAGTTGGGGTAGAGAGAGGGTATCAGCTGGAGGAGAGAGAAAGAGAGAAGAGGCTTGGATAGGGACGTGTTGGGTTTGAGAGAGAGAGAGAGAGAGAGGGTTGAGAGAGAGAGTGAGAAAATAATATGGGCCAAGGGTTTGAGCATGAGTGAGTGAAATAAGGGGGTGTTCTGTGTTTCCCCCTACCATATAAAAATGTAGCTCAGTCCAAGGGGTATACTACAGTTTTCCCTAAAATTGGGGAAAAAATGGGAAAGGCGGAGCCCCATCTTGCTCTGTTAATCTATGGCTTTCCCTATTCTCAAACCAGGGAAAAGGTCTTGAGAAAATAGGGTGTTTTTGCCTATTTTCTCAGCTACCAAACAAGACCTATTGTGCAAACTTTGCTTTAAAGAGAGAGGAAAGTAATGTTTTTGACACAGGTACCGCGTATTCAAAACTTAACATCGAGAAACATTGCAATGATCCAATCTATGAAGGTTCCCAAAAGTTTTCAAGGGAGGATTAACGGTGGTGCGTGAGTTGAATAATGGGCTGGCAATGGGCCTGGTTGAGCTGGGGCAGCCCCGGACCTAGCTCGGCCTAGTCGTTTTGGGCCAACCTAGTCCAGCCTTGACCTGGCCAAAGAGTTAAAGGCCAGGCTGGACCTCATAGACTTTAAAAACAAAAATAAAGGGAAAATAGGCAGGGTCGTCCCTCCCTTGGTACAGGCCAAGGCCCGAACCGCTCCAATCTCATGGCCTTGACTTAGCGCTTTGGGCCAGATTTTGTAATCCAGGCCCTAAAATTTTTAGGGTAGGCCCATTGAGCCCATTGCCATCCCCAGTGAATACGCATGGCCAAGGTTATCAAATGCAGTCTTGCATGGCAAGAGTTTTTGTGCTTTTTCTCATTTATTTCTCATTTTTCATCTTCTCAGAAGTCGGTAAGTGACCGGAGATCTTAGAAAAGGGAATCTTTACAATGTGATCGTACCCACAATTAAAGTGTGACTCATGTTTTTAGCCGCTTGATCTGAATGGACGACTGGGATTATTTTTAAATGGTATTTGATTTTTAATTTTTTTATAAAATATGTTTGAATTTTTTAATAAAATTTGGGTTGTGACTTCGACTGCCCTAACAAAAATTTTAAAAAAATTTATCTGACAAAAATAATAACAAAAAATTCTTACAAGTTTCATAGGTAATTTGGTTATTTTCCTCGTATCATGTGCCTCCCTGTCCGATGTATGTACACACCAAATTTCACTGCAAAATAATGCATAAAATGAAAATAAAAATAAAATACTTCAAGCCGTTGGATCAAGAAATGACACTCAAGTAGCTAAAAGTGTATATCACTGATTGTGCTCAAATTTCCTAGAAAAAAAGTCGAACTATCCGAAATCGTGAGATTTCACATACTAATGAGAGTGATTATCACAATTTATCAAAAGTTGCTACGCGCTTGTGGGGCTGTAGTCAAATCTCAACAAGAATTGGGCAGCTTCCTCTATTACCTAAGGGTACGGTTTGTATTGAGCCAAGGCTCTAAACAATCAAAATAGTGTCCGCCTTCAAATAGTATCAAAGAAATATGGTTTCAACACTAGAAATTTTTTACAAGCCTTAAAATATATTTTTATCTTTAATTATAAAATTTCAAGTTTAAAAAATAGTGTAGATTGGGTAAATCTATGAAAGCTTTAATAATTTAAAAATTGACGGTCCAAAAATATGTTACAAGATGTACTATTTCCAGAACTTGAAATTCATTTTTTGCTCAAATCTATATATCTTGATGTCGAGATGATCAATTTGAAGATATTTGGGCATCAAAACAACATTTTCTAGTGAAATTTTTAGGTAGGTTTTAATTTGATTGTTTAGAGCCTAGGCTCTATATAAACTTTCCCCTTTTACGTAATAAGGGATGACTTTTACGGGTCTCGGTAAACTTCCTCTGCACCCCCTGACGCTTGCCATGCAGTTGCCTACACGCGTCGCTGAACAAAAAAGACCAACATTTTATCAAGAGTGCATGTATCATGCTCCATCGGGAACATACTTAATTTCTGCTCTTTTAGCCCAAAAATCTATTTGGGATAATTTTTCAATCTGAAATTTTAGGAACCACTTAAAAATTATTAGATGACTATCTTTTAAAAAAAAGTACTTTTAAATTTGAGTTTTCTAATGCTTAAATCTCACCATCTAAAAATTGGATGGCCAATATTCAATCTCGAGACTATATTTTCTTCAAGTCCAAAGAGGATACAATCAAGAAATTTCTTTTATTGAGATTAATTTATGGGTCGAAGAGGTTACATCCTCAAAATTTGGGGTCCTAAATTAATTCTAAATAGGGTTTTACCTGAGAGAGTAAATAAACATTCTTCTCCTAAGGGAGTAGAAATCTTCAAAAACCATTCTAAAAGGGTTCTTATAGTGTAGACCGATTTGTTTTATTTTAGAGACTTTGAAACAATCGTTGTGAGATGTTTTCCGTCCACACGCGGCTGGAAAACTGAACAGGAAAATGGCTTCAAATTTACAACTCTGAATATGAAACTCCATGAGATTTTCACAGTAAGCAAAACCCTTCATCTAAATTGCAAACCAAGCCAAAATGGCTAACGATCATGGCAGAATGCTCAAACTAGGGGCCACCAAGCTGTTCATGTTTGCTCTCCTTCTCCTAGTATGTCGAGCTACAAGGGCCGAACCCATGAGCAATCAAGAGACAGTTGATGAGATTGGGGTTATCTTGGATTTGGGAACGCGTGTGGGGAAAGAGATAAAAACCAGTATGGAAATAGCCATTAGAGACTTGCGGGACTCCAGGAACTCAAGGGTGGTGTTGATGCACTTGAGGGACTCGCATGGAGATCCTGTTGAAGCTGCCTCAACAGGTAAGAAATTTCTACTTAGTTCCTCTTCAAATGGCATGGGGAGTTCCTATAATTTGAAGCTAAGAGAACAACCTTCCTTAACTAATAAATTAACTCAGTACTTGGGAAGGAATTAACAAATAAAATTCATGGAAGTGATGCCAATTGAAATTTGCTCAGTCCAACATCTGAATTTGAAATAATCATTCTCTTATTTACAATCCTTAAGTCACTAGGTAAATTTAGCAGGGTTGCTTAGAACCATGTTTTTGTGTAAACTAGTTGTTCCAAAACCACCTGAACTATCAGCTTATATTTATAATTTGTTACCTGACATTTCAAATTTTCACTTACCATATATCCCTCTCTAGTCTTGTATTTTAAATGCCAGATTAAAGTTTTAATTAATAAGTAAACTGTAAACTTACTATATGGCTGGGTAAATATATTCCTTCAATTGTTGAACTGAAGTTTAGGGAAAATTTTGAAATTGGATAAAAAATCTAGAATTGACATATACATGAGCCCGCATGGATGAACCATAACACCAAAAGCAATGTAGTTGTTTCCAATGGATGTTGCTACTTGTATGCACATTTTGCTGTGATAAACCTTCAATTGCACAGAAGCCTTGAAATGCTTGTTTCTTCAGCTTTAGATCTCATCAATAACCAGAACGTCAGAGCAATTGTGGGCTTACAAACAAGGAATGAAGCTGCTTTTGTGGATCAAGTAGCTACCACGGCACAGGTACCTGTGATCTCCTTCTCTCGTCCTTATCCTCCACCTGCAGCTTGCTATTTAACCCCAACCTTCCTCATCCACATGGCCAACAATGACTCACTACAAATGAGAGGAGTGGCCGCAATAACATCCTCTTATCAATGGAAACTTGTCAATGTTATTCATGATGACGCCGACTCCACTATTGTGATATTTCCCTTTTTAAATGAGGCCCTCATGTCAGTAGGAGCAAAGATTGTGCAACGATCAGTTCTTCCCACAAAAGCTTCATTGCATGACATGATAGGCACACTTAGAAAAGAGCTTCAAAGGTTGAGGGCAACCCAATGCCGGGTTTTTGTGGTTCACATTACTTCTATTGATCTAGCTAACTTGTTGTTTGTAGAGGCAAAGAGAATGGGGATGATGGAAAATGAATATGTGTGGCTTATCACTGACCCTCTTACTGCCCTTCTCGACTCTATGGATTCAGCTACCATTTCATTGATGCAAGGGGTTATTGGAGTCACAACTTCATTCTGCCATGAAACTCGAGAATTCTTTTCGAGGTTCAAGCAACAATTCTTATCAGAATATCCAGAGGAAGAAAGAGCTAATCCAAGCATCTATGGCCTCCGTGCCTATTATATGATCATGGTTCTTGCTCAGTCCATGAAGAGTGTTGGTGCCAAAAGAGAGAATAACTCCATCATACCATGGATCCAGTATCACAATGAAACAAAGAGAGCTTGGGATCTAAGGGAATCTCTTGATGGCCCAAGGTTAATCAAAGAGATCACATCCATTGTATCAAGAGGATTCAGTGGAGAGATAAGGCTGACAAATAAAGAGTTGCATAGCTCGATCATCCAGATCATTAACATAGTTGGAAAAGGCAGTAGAGGTATTGGATTTTGGAGTCCTGAGACAGGTTTCTCGAGAGATGAAATGGCTAGGGAAGGAAAAAGTACATCAATGAATACTATTCTTGCACCAGTCATCTTCCCTGGTGGCCCTTCTACAACATTTCCCAAGGGGTGGGTAGTGACAAGTGATGGGAAGAAGATGAGGATTGGTGTACCTAAAAGAAAAGGTTTTAAGGAGTTTGTGGAGGTGAAGCATCACCAGACTCTTAATAGGATAGAATTCAGGGGCTTCGTCATTGATGTTTTTCACAAAGTCTTAGATATTTTACCATATGAACTTCCTTATGAATTCATTCCCTATGATCGCTCATATAACGATCTTGTCTATGAAGTGTACCAAAACGTAAGCTCTCTCTCTCTCTCTCTCTCTCTCTCTCTCTCAATGTTACACTATGTCAGCAATATGAGTTATTTGATGGATGGATCATATTCATGTTGCAGAGGTTTGATGCTGTTGTGGGAGATGTTAACATCTTGGCCAATCGCTCACGATATGTAGAATTCTCACATCCATTTTCTGAGTCAGGGATTTCGTTGCTGGTCACTGTCAATGATGGGAAGCCACACAATGCATGGATGTTCATGACGCCTTTCACCATGGGTACCTGGCTGGTTACAGGTGCACTATTCCTTTACACATCAATAGTGGTGTGGTCTTTGGAACACGAGAATAATCTGGATTTTGGAGGTTCTCTATGGGACCAAATTGGCACAGTGCTCTGGTTCACGTTCTCAACCCTTTTCTTTTCTCATAGTAAGTTTGAATACAAGACAAAATTTGATCATTTTATTCCTATGTGAACAAGCAGGAATGTGAATGCCAGTTCAATCCTTGGATTTCTTAATCATTTCAGTCGGAGCATTAACATGGGTTTTAAATAAGAAAAAACATGACGAAGAAATATGTCATAACTTTGCACTTCCCTTCAAAAGTTTTGACTGTTATCGTTTATCCATGAGCTACATACAATCTATGGGTATTTAAGAAAAAAAAGAAGCATGTCTGCGACTGTAGACGCTGAACCAAACATATGCACGAAAGTGTGGCAGTTGGGTAAATCGTATAGGATAATAAACCTCCAAAGGGCTTATGCTACATTATAAGCCATGGTCGCGTGCGCGTGTGCACGCACACATACACACATATACGAATAGGATAGATAATTCAAGCTAGGCCCAAACCAACAAACTCGAGGTTTGCCACAACAAGGGAAATTTGTCAGTTTCAGCTCCACCAAGTATATATTTAGGGAACAGATAGTAGATTACTTGTCTGTGTGTGGTATAGCATATGCATGATGTAAGTTATACATTCCGAAACTTGAGAAATACTGGTATGTGCATATTAATTTCAATGACCTCAAATTGCATGGACTGAAGTCCGATCCCATGGAAACCATTGAAATCCCTAAAATGAACTGGCGATGTTGCAGGGGAAAACATAAAAAGTAGCCTCTCAAGGGTGGTGATCGCAATATGGTTGTTTGTGGTGCTAGTACTGAGATCAAGTTACACTGCTAGCTTGGCAAGCACATTCACTGTTAACCGCTTGGAACTCACAGAGATAACCTTAGAATCCTTACTGAGAAACAAATCAACTGTGGGCTGCCAACGTTCTTCCTTTGTGCCACAGTACTTGGAGGAAGTGCTAGGGTTTGATCCTGTCAATATCAAGGAAATAACAACTGCAGATGAACTTTCAGAGGCTCTATCTAATGGGACAATAGCGGCAGCTTACATGGAAGTCCCATATATCAGAGCCTTTCTCTCCCAAAATAAATGCAAAGGATTCACCATGGCAGGGCCCACATACAGGGTGGGAGGACTCGGATTTGTAAGTTTTTTTCTGTCTCTTCAGTTCTACTTAGTACAAGATCACCAGGGTATTTTAGTTATCATTAATATTAAGGTGTAAATACAGAACTTCAAGCACATTTTGGTAAACCAGAATGTTAGATGTTTTATAATTTTGTGTTGGGGAAATTGGATACTGTGGTAGCAGTGTGCTTGGTTTCCCAGGAATCATCTGCAATGACTTTCTCTCTCTCTCTCTCAAGAGATATGGTGATGCTAAGCCAAAGTTTGTTGCACATTTTTTAAAAGAAAATTAACAATGGATACATTCTTTGGGGTTGTATACAATGAGACTATATAGCAAAGGATATTGAATGAAGCATTTGGTTGGGAATCAGAAAAAGTATTATATTATGCCCAATCTATCAATTCACAATTTCCAGCTGCAATGTAATGCATTAGACTCGGAGCGTGCAATGTAATGCATTTGACTCGGATCGTTTGTTCTATTTTTTTCCTTCTAATGTTATTATTTGGAAGTGTTGGCTCACAGCTAGGGCTTTACAAAAGGTTTGTAATCCAAGTACTACTCCTACACAGGCATCCTAAGTTCCTAACTTCAGTGGATCCTAAACTTCCATACTAATTTAACTTGAACGGAATGGTGACCTAGATTTATCAAACAAAAAGAACAATTTTGGAAAAGACTAAATTGTGCCTTACATGTTAGCAGGCATTTACTCTCGGATCACCTCTTACCTCTGATGTTTCTAAAGCAATACTAAGCATAAAAGAGAGTGGGGAGATGCAGTATTTGGAGAGAAAGTGGTTATACTCCACCGAGTGCTCAAAGGTTACTGATGTAAATGATGATGATGACAGCCTCAGCTTGGACAGTTTTTGGGGTCTCTTTCTCATCACAGGTGGTACTTCAACAGTAGTCCTCTTACTCTTCGTCGTGAATTTGTTGCATGGTTATCGACACCTTGAGAATGTGGAAGATGCTGGAGGAAGGGCAAAGAGCATGTGGTACTTCATGGTTGCATTGTCTAAATATTGGAACCATAGATTGGTTGCTTTGTCATTCATTTATACCAGAAAGTCAAGCTAATTGGGGAGTTTACTTGTAAAGGTTAGGGTTTCTTATAAATTTGTTTTTACACGTTTAAAGACAAAAACAGAAAATGATAAAGGCGATCTCCACAGATTCAAATATGTGAGCTAGAACCTTGTTATTAATGTTGAATAATAAAAAAATAATTAAATATTCTGGTATAATGGAAGTTATTAACGGCTCTGTCCCAGCCCGCTCTAATGGACAGGGTACAATGTACAGACAAAATCACCTGATATGGTGAAATGTTAACGATTTTGCTGTATTTCGACAGGATGGTTGGAGTTTCTTAAAATTTGAAAAAGCAAGAGAAATAAACCCTTTATTTACCATCTTTTCAAAAAATTGTCTACTCTTTGCATTAGACGCTTGTCATTTCTTGAAGTTATTGATAAGTTAAAAATAGGACCTATGTAATATCTGTTATATAAAGTCTGTTACATCCGATATTTTCCAAATATCTACCGTTAGAAAGCTAAATTTGAAAAAATAATTGTTATTTTCCTTTCCTTTTAAACCCTAATATATCAACTGCTACCTTCATGGAACAGTTCAGGCCCCAGCCGCTCCAAACCTGTATAATGGTATTTTAAGCATTGCTTTCATCTAAAGGCCATATGGCAGGAGCCTTCCTGAAACCCAAAAATTGAATAGAGTACCTAAAAGTTTTTATAGGAACTTGGATTAATATTTCTGCCATAGAAAGGAAAAAAAGGCACAGAGATATGGTATTTCTGTACCAAGAACCATTTCTACAGAGTAAAAATCAATATCTTTGTGCTTTTGCAAAAGTTGTAACCAATTTGATTCTTGCCCCTCAATCACGAGGGCGCAGGACAGCAAGCACCTTCCTATTCGTATGTCACCATTCACATGCCACTACTAGTCTTCCTTTTGAAATTAGCTTGGTATTTTACACGCAAAGTTCTTGTTTCTATGTTAGGGTAGTTGATTTGGAGTAAGAAAGATAGTTACTAGTAAATCGAATAGAAACTTACAAGAACTACATATCAGAGTACATAGACTTCATCAACCAGTTAAACTGGTTGAGGTCTACGTTCTTCCAAGAAATGAACTATCAGCAAAGTGAAAAAGCAAGGATTTGGGTCGGGACTCCTCATAGACTCGGCCAAGTTTATACCAAAAACATAATAATAAATTATTAGGAATCAAAGGAAGAATATGATAAAATATTGAAAGCCAGTTCCCAAATGTTTGGTTTCGAGTTCGGCAGGGTGCAAAAACCGATGGTCCAACTGGCAAAAACTAGTCACCTTGCCCAGTTTCCAAATGTTTGATTTCGAGTACAAAAGCTAGTCAAACATTTATTTTAATTAATTTTTTTACCAAATTATATCCCCGATAGTCGAGTCAGGTCTTGATAACCATATCAACAACTATTGGGCAGTCCAATGTGTCTCAAACAACCCTCGTTGAATAAAGGGCTCTATGAGCATCGCTAGGAATCCCTAGTATTGCTTGATGTTCTGAGTTAGGTGGCTACACCTACGACAGGTGAGCTACAAGTTTTTTGGCCCTTTGGCATAGGGTCACACATTAGAGAAGGGATATACTATTAAGCAAGACCAAATGACTGTTGACTGCATATCAGAGGGGTTGCCTTATGCTTTATAGACCTCTCACACATGCTCCCCACATGGTGAAGTCCAACAGTAGATGAACACAATGTGCTCTCAAAAGTACTGATAGAAATGGCCAAAACTATGGGTACAGCTCACACAGATAGCATTCATCGGGGCCGAGACAATGATTTGTGTCTTAGGATATAGATATCTCGGGTCCATATTGATATACATCATTATGGATGTATAGGTATATATCTCTTGATAAGGTTAGGTATCTAGTAGATGGAGACCCAATTACTTGGTCATCAAGTTATCAAATCATATTTATTTCATGTAATTATGTGATTGTCATATATATATATATATATATATATAGAGGAACTTATTGATGTAAACATTTACCCAAAATAGTGAAGATGTAGCCAGTTGGGCTTTGGATCCGTGGATGTAAAGCTTCGGCCTGAACCACGTAAATGTTGTATTCTCTTCTTTTCTCTCTATTCTCCATTCAATGTCTGCATATGTATGCTCCTACAAATTATATCAGAGCAATTCGGCTTCTAAAGCCTCATTCTCATATTGCACTTCCTCGAGGTGATCGTTGATGATTGTAACAATGTCTTGAAAATTTTAACGTCTTTATCGAGGTGATCGTTAAACCCTTTTTTAGCCTTTCATACGCAGCGGCCCTTCTCTGTTGAAGAGAGAGAAATGTTCAAAGCAAATCGATTACTTTAATCTCTAAAGTACTATCTCTATCGATTTTGGGGCTCTGTAGTTATTCCTAAGAATATTTGTCCTCTCTGTTTCTTGTAAATTTGATTAATGTTCAGATTAGGGATTCAGCGTGTTTCATGTTATAGAGGGAGAGTTTTATCAATGGATGGTAATAAGGACGCGGCATTGAGATGTGCTGGTATTGCAAAAGCAGCTCTGCTCATGGGTGACAAACTTCAAGCATTGAAATTCATTGGAATAGCTCGAAGGCCTGATCACAATTTACCTCTAGTTCATCTTTTTGCTGCTTGTGAAACCTTGGATGACTAGAGAGAGAAAAACTGAATGCCCTACTCAATCTATGGACTCGCGTAATGGAACTAAAAAGAGAATGGTTGGTGAAACTTGAAGATCTCTTCCTCATTATTAATTAATGGGCTTTTACTTTTGTACGCAATCGTTTCAAATTGGCAAGTGATGGAGCAGGTTTGAATTGATGGAGAGGAAAAGTAAGTTGTTTATGTGGAATCGGAGTTGAAATAATTTGACCAGGTTGGTTTCTTCTCAAAAAGAAAAAAAAACTTCTTCTCAAAAAAGAAAAAAAAAAAAACTTCCGGGTACAGAGCCGCCCAAATAGAAGCGCAAATAGAAGAAACAACCTTTCTTGGACTATGAACTTTCTTCTAGTCTATGTACTTTTCTTCTAGAGACTTCCTCTCTCTAAGGTCTTCCAAGAAACGACCTTGCTTGAGCTCTTTACTTTCTTCTAGAGACTAAAGAAAATGATCTTTCTTTCTCTCTTATTCGGAACATCCGGGATTGACGATCATATTTCATATTTGTGGGAGCATACATGCCTGGAGCATACATACACAGACATTGAATAGATAATGGAGAGAAAAGAAGAGAACACAATATTTATGCGGTTCAGACCGAAGCCTTACGTCCACGGATACAAAGCTCAACCAGCTACGTCGTCACTATTTTGGATAAATATTTACATCAATAAGTTCATCGTTCAACCGGCTACATCTTCACTATTTTGGATAAATGTTTACATCAATAAGTTCATCTCCCAACCGGTTACATCTTCACTATTTTGGATAAATATTTACATCAATAAGTTCCTCTTACGTCCACAGATCCAAAGCCCAACCTGCTACATCTTCACTATTTTGGATAAATGTTTACATCAATAAGTTCATCGCCCAACCGGTTGCATCTTCACTATTTTGGATAAATGTTTACAACAATAAGTTCCTCTTACGTCCACGGATCCAAAGCCCAACCGGCTACATCTTCACTATTTTGAATAAATGTTTACATCAATAAGTTCCTCTATATATAGAGAACAATCTCACAATTACATGAGATAAATATGGCATGATAACTTTATAACCAAGTAACTAGGTCTCTATCTACTAGATACCTAACCTTATCAAGAGATATATATCCATCTGCTAGATACCTAACCTTATCAAGAGATATATACCCATATATCTATAATGATGCATATCAATATAAACCCTAGATATCCATATCCTAACACTCCCCCTCAAACTCAAGATGCTTTGATGCAAAGCAGCTGGAGTTTGAACAATACTAAGTTGTCAAAAAAAAATGAGCAGTGATAAAATCCATGATAAATTTCACAGGTTACCATGGTCTTCCAAGAAATAACCTTTCTTGGGCTCTGAACTTTCTTCAAGGTTTTGTTAAGATATGGATGTCTCGGGTTCATATTGATATACATCATTATGGATGTATGGGTATATATCTCTTGATAAAGATAGGTATCTAGCAGATAGAGACCCAGTTACTTGTCATCAACTAGGATCAATAAATTCGATCATCTTCATCTCTTCATCTGAAGACTGGAACTCTTGATCAATATGACCAAGTAACTGGGTCTCTATCTGTTAGATACTTAACCTTATCAAGAGATATATACCCATACATCCATAATTATGTATATCAATATGAACCCGAGATATCTATATCCTAACATTGTGAACCTTAGTTAAGGCAATGTCTAAGTTGGGCACTACTTGGAAGCATGGACAAAGAAAAATTAACTAAGTGTAGGTTGTAAGGCACCAGATAAAAGGAAGGGCTTGGTTTTCGGCCAGTTCAGATTTCAGAAGAAAAAATATCTAAGGTTGTATTTGATAAGTGGGAGTTAAATGTCCCCCTGTTGATACAACTGTGTAAAAGCTGTAAAGTGGAAGGGTGGCCTTCCACACAACTCTTTTTTAGTGTTAAAATAAGTTCATTTTTAGAAGACCTTCCTTCCATAAAAAATGATGGAAGAGAAGGAAGTTTTCCATAATTTGTAGGAGAGCCCCTTCCACTCTAAAAACAACTACATGTGTTGAACGCACCCTAACTGTCCACACTCTAGAAGTGTAGTCAATTGATTTGTGAGATATGTATTGGGACCAATTGGGGGCATGGCCCACTGTGGACAGGAAAAACACATTCAGTACCAGTAATAAATATGATCTCCATTATTTGGGTATCTGGCATAACCAGCAGTTCTTGTGGCACTCCTCATAGTTCCCTGAAATATATCGTCTTTTTTTTTTCTCTTTTTTTTCAAGCTCTGGTGTGGTTGGAAGGGGAGAAATATATACTAAAAAGGAGTTCCACAAAATATGGGAGTGATCCATTACCACTCGAAGTTCTTCCCATATCTAACAAGATTCTAGTGAAGGAATAGGTGACTGGTAATTTTTCATCCTCATCACTAAGTCAGCACCATTGAGGCTGAATCCCACTCCAATGTTTTAAAAAAAAAAAATAGGATCGGTGATGCGAATGGCCTCTCTATGATGTGGCAACGGTAGGGTTAGAGCGGTTAATTATGATACAAAAAAATTTGTACAATAATAAAAAAAAATAAAAATTCATGGAACTAGGCTTGGTTCCTTAACATTACCGATCAGTTTTGTCAGCGAATTTTGAGGTACCAATTTGGTTATAATGATTCGTGATAACCAATTCATGATTCAGATCGGTTGGTTCTGATCAGTATTCTTTAATACTTTGAGGCAGATTGTATCTTTTCCTGTGAAGATTATCCAAAGTTAGGGTTCTATTGAATATCACTAAACAAGTGAAGGGTTGTACTTTGCGAGTGGTTTGTGCGAGGCAAGCTTTAGAGTGGTGGATGGAATACTAGAGTAGAAGATTCCTATGGTACGAGATGTGGACCATACAATCCATTGGAATAAAGTTTATCATTCTTGTGAGAATCGCAACCTCCAACTCTGAAATTGAGATTCCTATCTTTTTAATATTGTGCACCCAACCTATTGGAACACTTGGGAAATCATCAAGAAAGGAGTCCGAGAGTACAAAAGCTTTGTTGTTCTAGAGTTTCTTTAGTCATGAATCCCTTATTAATGGAATCGATGTACTGAGCATGTTTAGCGAGGATTCCCCTAATATTGAGATTGAGGTCCGGACAATCCTAAAGACCTAAATGGGGTTCCCCCGGTGTTGAAATCTATATATTTAGTGGCCCTAATCATGGTTTCCCACATGTATTAGATCAAGGTCGAGTGCCCTCAAAACTAGATTTGAAGTTTATTGAGGTTTTAGATTGAACAAAAAAAAGAAAAAATGCTTGATTTATTAAAATGAAATATAAAAAAAATAAGATATTGTTTTTGGGTTCTCAAAATTCAGATGTCAAGCAAAATTTGTAGACACCCATAGAGTTTTTACACTAATCATATATTAATTAAAATCATAGCATATTTCACTAAGACATTAGAGAATTCTTTGCAAAACACACAAATATTATCTTATATATACTTGAAAATGAGATTTTATTTTATATACATATATATATGAATATATACTTTGAGACTATTTATCTTTGTTACAAGGAGGTCACAATTACTTTTGCCCATTAGATGTCAAATTGGTTGACTTTGGGTGTGTCATAAAGTTTGAGATTTTTTTTTTTTTTTTAACTTTGAGTCTAGTTAATGACAATTTACAACCACTTGATTTGAAATTTGAAAAACATCAATAATTGTGACCTCTTATGTATTGAATGATTTCATGCCAACGTGTCATTAGAATATAACGAAACCATACCTCTGGAAAATCATGTTTATAGCATTTGTAAGACCCAAATTTTGCACACACACTCCCTTCATCCCAATAATCAATCCCAAAAGAAATAAAATTCAATTTGTATCCTAGATATGGTCAAAATGAGTCCTCACCAACAATGAATCTCGTCCATTCATTTGGTGCATTTCAAGATCTAATCCATAAAGAATTTAAAATTTCTTTTGTCTTATTTAACATCATTAATCTAATGATAACAAAGATATCTAAAAATTTTGGAAAGGAAAAATGTCCTTCTAAGGCCTAGATCTAATAATCTCGCAAAAATTGACAACTTATATCAACTGAGATAAAAAAATCATTTTCTAGAGTGTGTTTTCAAAAGTTTCTTTTCATGATTGTTCATTAGAAATAAAAAGTGTAGATTTAAAGATTGAGGTCAAATAATTGACCCTAACATGGTTTTTAAAATTTGTTGCATTATATTACCATGCAACAATCATTGCATGAAATCACTCAGCATATGAAAATGAGATTTTGTATTCGACATATATGCTTGAAATGAGATTTTTCCGAACCTTGACTCCATACAACTTAGATCGATATTCTTAAAAATTGGAAGCCGGATTCCGTGTTGATGTAATCATGGTTTTGTGCACTTAGGACTAAGGTATTTGATACTATACAACATGGATTCTAAAAAAGTCTGATATCAAGATTCTACAAAGGTAGAAGTGAGTTTTCTATTGGATTCTTAGAATGGGGATGAAATCGTGGTGATAGTACCACTTGAGTCCCAGCTAAAAGTCATGCTCTCCATTTTCACGTACATTTCAAAAAAAATTGACTCTTTCTGAATGGGTAGGGGCTGTTATCCCTACTTATCTATCAAAAAAAAAAAAAAGTAGCTGGTTCTATGAAAATCCGTTTACCAAATCCACTAAATTGACATTCCGAAATGGAATCGTCACCCGAGATGATTCCGGCAGCCATCTCTTGGTCGTTTAACGGTCTTGTAAAGGAGGGAATCAAGCTTGATTTTGTGAACTGTGCTCAGAACATTGTGCTCACATGACGTCAGGGTGTGGTGTAAAGGCAAAAAGGTTTGGCCAAAAGTCGTTTACGCGTTGTCATGATTACTTGGCCAGAGCGCTTATTTCGACACGCCTACAGAAATGTAGGCTCTTGGGCAGATTCTTTAGGTAAAAAGGCCGTGTCTTTGTCTATGCTTTTGGATTCTGATGATATAAATATATTGTAATATTTTTTTTTAGAGTAATAATTTTATTAACATTGGTTAAAAACATAAAAAAAAACTTTATATTACTAAAATAAAGCACATCTCAAAACTATGCTGAAAGATACAGTTTCGATAAGCTATGTGATAGCATGAAAATATATTGTCACCTATAATTATAAAATTTAAAGCTGAAAAAAATTATGCACATTGAACAAATTTTAGAACAATTAAAAAACAACCAGCCAACTGATCTATCTCTCTCTCTATGTTTGATTTACTGATATGTCTCTCTCTCTATGTTTGATTTGATATACATTTTAAGTGGTTTCAGTTTCATTGGCTTGTGAATCCTGTAAGGTGTAAATCACTTCGGGCCCATGGATATAAAATCAAGTAGCTAAAAGTGTACCACTCATTGGGCTCACATTCTTAAAACTAAAAAAATTGAACTTTTAGGTACACTCAAGCGGTCAAATACAATTAAAGTAAGGACCTTCAAATTTTATAAAAAAAAAAAAGTTGTTTTAGCATTGGAAATCTTTGTGATTTGTGATGGCCTGAAAATTTATTTTCATATCTAATTATAAAATTTAAAGCTCCAATATCATGTAGATCATACAGATTTGTAAAAGCTTGTAAATCTTAAAAATTGACGGCTCAAAAAATACATTACAACATGCAATATTTCCAATACTGGAAATCTATTTGCTCTCATGTCCATACATCTTGAGGACGAGATGATCGATTTGAAAAAAAATTGGGCACCGAATCGACCTCTTCTAATGAATTTTTGAGGTGCACCTTAATTTGATTTTTTAAAGCTTTGCTTTGATATAAACTTTTTCCTTCTAACCTCCGGTACCAAAGCTAAGGGGTCCTATATTATACAGTCTCCGAAAAATAAAGTCCAAATCTTCGATTCGTATGGTCCAATGTATTGAAACTACCAGTGCATTCAAACTTTTCGATGGCAGTATTGTCCAATTGATGAGTGAAGTTGCAAAGCAATGGTGGGTTGTAGTCAAATCTAAAGAAGAACGCGGCCCGGCGGCTTTCTCTATTACCCCAATTGGGGAAGACTGGTCGCTGGAACGGTTGCCGCTATGGCAAGTCTCACTTCTCGAAAAACATAAAAGGTCGCAATGGGCGGGGTTGGCCCACGTTGTCCGGTTGGTCCGACCCAAAAGAATTAAGGCCTGACCACAAAAAAGTGGCGCGGCTTGATGGCTAGGCCAGGGCCCAGCCACCATGGCCAAGTGGCGACAAGGCCGGTCCAGTTTCGTCCGGCCCGACCCTCTTTTTCTGTAAGTTTTTATTTTCCAAATAAGGCTAGGCCCTGGCATGGGCCAGGCCTCCTTGGCCCGGTCCGGACCTTAGCCGGCCCTATGGGGAACAGGGCCGGGCGCAGGCCTGGGGAGGTAAACGTAAACAAAACCTTATCATACAAATAAAAATAAAAATAAAAATAAAAGATTTGTAAGAGGTGCTTCCAATACCATACGACTGTTGAAAACCATTCAAGAGAGATCTTATGGTGTAGATTGATTTGTTTTATTTTAGAGACTTTGAAACAAAGTCGTTCGTAATGTCTTCCCTCCATGGTCGGTTGGAAAATTGAACTAGAAAATGGCTCCAAATTGATAACTATAAATATGAAATTCCATGAGATTTTCATACAGAGCGAAAGCCTTCATCTAACTTGGAAACCAGGCCAAAATGGCTAACGATCATCGCAGAATGTTCGAACCAAGGGCCATCAAGCTGTTCATGTTTGCTCTAGTTCTCATAGTGAATCAAGCTACAATGGCCCAAACCATGAACAATGAAGAGACAGTCGACGAGATTGGGGTTATCTTGGATTTGAGGACACGTGTGGGGAAAGAGATAAAAACCAGCATGGAAATGGCCATTAGAGACTTGCAGGACTCCAGGCACTCAAGGGTGGTGTTGATGCACTTGAGGGACTCGCATGGAGATCCTGTCGAAGCTGCCTCAACGGGTAAAAACTTTCTACTGAGTTCCTCTTTAAATGGTATAGGGAGTTCCTATAATTTAAGACTATGAAAATAGCCTTCCTTAGATGATGAATCACCACCAATGATACAGAACCCTTTACTGACAGGAAACTAAGTCTATGAACCCCACTCTGATGGTTTCGGTCCCAACAGGTAAGGCAGCCTATTTACAAGGTTAACCGATAACGTTTGGATAGGAAGTAACAAATAAAATTCATTTAAGTGCTCCAAATTGAAATTTGCGCTGTCCAACAACTGAATTTAGGAGAATCGTTCTCTTATATGAGTGTTTTGTCGTAATCACTAGGTTAAGTTAGCCGGGGAGCTTGAAATATCTGCTTATAATCATAATTTATTACTTGACAGTTTTAATTTTGTAAACTTACCATATATCCCTCCCTAGTCTCGCATTTTAAATGCCAGACTAAAGTTTTACATGGTAAGTGAACTTTACTCTATGGCTTAGGTCAGAGGGAAAATACATGAAAGCAAACATACCATTATTCTCTCCATAATCCAGAACTTGAATTGCTGAACTGAAGTTTAGAGAGAATTTTGAAATTGTATCAAATTCTAGAACTCAAAAATATGTGTGCACACATGGATGAGCCAGAAAGCCAAAAGTAATGCAGTTATCCCCATAGATGGTTTTACATGTATCCACATTCTGTTGTGACGCCCTTCAATTGCAAAGGAGAATTCTAATGCTTGTTTCTTCAGCTGTTGATCTCATCAACAACCAGAGCGTCAAGGCAATTGTGGGTTTGCAAACAAGGGATGAAGCTGCTTTTGTGGATCAACTAGCTACCATGGCACAGGTACCAGTGCTCTCCTTCTCACGTCCTTACCCTCCATGCACAACCTGCCATTCAACCCCAACCTTCCTCATCCACATGGCCTACAATGACTCACTACAAATGAGAGCACTGGCTGCAATAATATCCTCTCATCAATGGAAACTTGTCAATGTTATTCATGATGAGGCTGACTCCACTACTGGGATCTTCCCTTTTTTAAATGAGGCCCTCTTGTCGGTAGGAGCAAAGATTGAGCAACGATCAGTTCTTCCCACAAGAGCATCATTGCATGACATGACAGGCACTGTGAGAAAAGACCTTCAACGGTTGAGGGCAACACAATCTCGGGTTTTTGTGGTTCACATTACTTCCATGGATCTCGCTAACTTGTTGCTTGTAGAGGCAAAGAGAATGGGGATGATGAATAATGAATGTGTGTGGCTTATCACTGACCCTCTTACTGCCCTTCTCGACTCTATGGATTCAGCTTCCATTTCTTTGATGCAAGGGGTTATTGGAGTCAAAACTTCATTCATCCATAAAACCCATGAAACCCGAGAATTCTTTTTGAGGTTCAGGCAACAATTCTTGTCAGAATATCCAGAGGAAGAACGAGCTAATCCAAGCATCTATGCGCTCCATGCCTATGATTTGATCATGGTTCTTGCTCAGTCCATGAAGAGTGTTGGAGCCAAAAGAGAGAATAACTCCATCATAACATGGGTCCAGTCTCACAATGCAACAAAGAGAGCTTGGGATTTAAGGGTGTCTCTTGATGGCCCACAGTTAATCAAAGAGATCACATCCAATGTATCAAGAGGATTCAGTGGGGATATAAACTTCGCAAATAAAGAGTTGCATAGCTCGATTGTTCAGATCATTAATGTAGTTGGACAAGGCTATAGAGACATTGGGTTTTGGAGTCCTGAGACAGGTTTCTCAAGAGATGAAAAGGCCAGCGAAGGAAAAAGTACATCAATAAACAATACTCCTTCACCACTTATCTTCCCAGGGGGTCCTTCTGTAACCTTCCCCAAGGGGTGGGTAGTGCCAAGTGATGGCAAGAAAATGAGGATTGGAGTGCCTTTAAAAACCGGTTTTAAGGAGTTTGTGGAGGTGAAACATAACAAGACTCTTAATACGACGGAGTTCAGGGGCTTCTGCATTGATGTTTTTTACAGAGTTTTAGATATTTTGCCATATGAACTTCGTTATGAATTCATCCCTTATGTTGGCTCATATAACGATCTTGTTTATGAAGTAAACCAAAAGGTAATCTCTCTCTCTCTCTCTCTCTCTCTCTCTCTCTCTCTCTCTCTCTCTCTCTCTCTCTCTCTCTCTCTCTCTCTCTCTCTCTCTCTCTCTCTCTCTCTCTCTCTCTCTCTCTCTCTCTCTACTC
>NW_006494904.1:2060089-2096451 GCF_000471905.2 Amborella trichopoda
TAAGCGAAAATTAACAGTGATTTCTCTTACCCTCCTCACCGTCCAAAGTTCATCGCACGGTCCCGATTGTCCGGTAGTATTTTATTTTTCAATTTTTTTTCTACAAAACGGAATGACCTGAAATTTGGAGGAGTGTGTTCATAAAAATTAGGCAAGTCCACGAAAATATCAAAAAAATATTTTACATGAAACAAATTGACCAAAATACCCCGAAAAAGTTTCGGGGATATTTTGGTCAAAAAAAATTTACGAATTATTTTTTTTTATTTTTATTAGGTGCGCCTCACTAAGATGTACACACGTTTCAAATTTCAGATCATTCCAATATGAAGAAAAAAAATAAAAAATAAAACACAATCAGACAATCGTGACTGTACAATGAACTTTTGACGATGATGAGGGTAGGCGAAATCACTGTTTATTTTCACCTATAGACGTTGGGAAGACTTTTATATATATATATATATATATATATATATACACAAACAAAAAAAATAAAAAATATGCCTTATCATCATATCATCATTTTAGCCTTTTCCCAATTAATTGGGGTAGGCTACATGAATCTTGGTTCTCCATTCTACTTAATTAAACGATCATATCCTCAGTGAGGCCACAAGGTCCCATATCTTTTTGGACTACTTCCAACCATGTCTTTTTAAGCCAACCCGTACCCTTTTCAGTCCTTCCACTTGAACTAATTCGCATCTCCTAACAGGTGTTGTACTTGGTCGGTGCCACACATGGCCAGCTCACCTAAGTCTACTCTCTTTTATTTTATCTCCTATTGGTGCCACGCCTAAATTCTCTCAAATAGATTTATTGTGAATTCTATCCCTTCTTGTCTTGCCACACATCCATCTCAACATCCTCATCTCCGCTACACTCCGGTACAGCACTCGCTTTCGGGCAACGCCCTAGAATAAGCAAATACTATAAGTTTTTCAGGATTCATGATGGGTTTTGGTAAAATTTTACATTAGCTACCTACCCAACACAATCATTGCCCTTTTACCCGGGTATGGGATGGCTTAAGGGAAAGTTTAAAGTCATCACCCTTCTTAGACCTACAAAATGCCTTATCTACCTTTCAAAAGTGTCTATTCAATTGACGAACATATTTTATTATTATTATTATTCGAAAGTGTAATGAAATAATAACATTTTTCATTGATTTATTTATTCCCTTAAGTTTCATTTAAGAACTTATGTTTATAACATAAAAACATTTCTTGGATTTCGTAATGCCCTTTGTATCTTACATTTCTTAAATAATCAATTTAATATCATTTTATGCATTTATTATATCTCACTTCAAATCTTCCTAAAATATTTTCCTTGATTTTTAGTTATTAAAATTTTCGTATATAACATTTTTTTAATACAAAATGCCTCCTTAATTTCTTATAAATTATTCTATTTATGATAGAAAATCTGTCTAAATTTCATAAGTTTCTTATGTATATCATTTCTACTCTTATATCTATAGACTCCACATGTACTCTTTTTCTTGGATTTCATAATTTTTTATTCGACTTTCTAGCAATAAAGTTCTTATTAGCATGTGTTCAGCACATTAATAATGTTAAAGATTTGATTGTTTGCTCTTTTAGTTTCAAAATATCACTTCTAAAAAATTTCACAAAAAATATTTGTAAATATATGCATACACATACATTTATGATTCACATCATTTAGGTAATTGCAATAATATACAGTAATAACTGAGGACACCACGCACAAAGACACGAACACACCCCCACACACATACCCCCACACCCACACGCATGTGCACACGCACACGCACACACACACACACATAATAATTTACAACATGGGGTGTTCCCCCTATACTCCCATATACATGTTGCGCATATATAGGAAATCGCTCCCAAGTCGCTTCCTGAGCAACGGTTCTAAGGACTCCAAGTGTAGGGGGAACTTCAGCAAAGGATCGATCCCAAGCTCCCGCACCCAATGTTCAAAAATGCGTTTCGGCCACCTAAGTGTTTTGGGTGCCTGACCGCCTAGGCTCCCACCCTGAGACAAGGTGCCCTCACCAAAATTGAAACACCACACCCCATCCCCCGAGAAACCTCGTGAAATAGAAAAAAATGTAATAGTACAATCCAATAACACATTTACAGATCAGAGGATTTGGAAAAGTTCCATACTTCCAACTTGGATTAGTTGGCCTACTTGATGTACTAGAAGTCATTATCCTCAATAAATAATAATTGATCGAGTATCAATCAATGTGAATTAGAATCAATCACCTAATCAACAAACCTGTACAATATATAAGATTAAAGAATTACGTCATTAACTATTACTTTACAAGAAGACTTAAATGAATAACTGAATATATAAGACCATAGTTTCACTTTCACATAAGACTTAAGCCATTAAGATATCACATAATCAATTATTTATCAAATAAAATAAAACAAAAATAATAGAATATCAAAACATGACACATTGTATAAAAAAGGAATCACCTATTTATAAAAAAATACAATATATGCTCAATTTCATCGTCCAAATGAGAAAAAATTCAATTATTCACAAAACAAATCAATCCTTTAACTACAAACATGTAAAAATATCATAAAAGAAAAAAAAGTAAAAGAAAAAACACATGATATATAACATAATATATTGTAGCAAAATAAAACAAAACCCTCTTTCTTTACTCAAAAAAAAAAAATCAAAACCCTCTTTCAAATATAATAATACCTTAAAATTATCAAAATCAAATTGATGTCAGTGCAAACCTCGTCTATTGGGCTGTCAAAAGTTCTCAAAATCAACTCCAAGAAGCTCTAAATTCACCCACGAACTATTGCCTTTTTTTTTCAGAGGATATCGAAACAATAAAAAATTTATCGATCTTTCGATAAATCACAAAAGAGTGGGTTTTGAGGTTTTGTTTTCCCCCTCAACGCCACGGTTTTTGTGTTTTTTTTGGGGAGGGGGGGGTTGGTTTTGCTTGAAGGGAGAGAATTAGGACCTTGGAAGCATATTAAGGCAGAAGTTACAGAGGTTAGGGAAGCATCGTATAATGTTGGCTTTGATTACGTGATCAACCTGCCCCCAGCTTTGTATGGGGATGATTTAGAAGAAGTTTCTAGGGAGTGGAAGCATCAGAAGAGCAAGACTACGATTCTAGCACTTGGGATCTGACATGACATGAATTCATGGATTGGGGGCGAGCTAAATGTTTCCTTAAATGTTTGTTGTGCAATGGATCGCTCGATTTCCAGTAAGATTGTATTTTCAGGTTGGTTTTGGACTAGGGTATGTTGGGATGGGAGATAGAGCCTGTGGTGGCAAGGCCTTTAATGTTGTCTGCTAGGTGTGTTCTAAGCAGATCAAGTTGATTTGACTCATGACAACCACGTCAAACACCATGATGGGGGTCGAGAATAGTCGGGGATGTTTTGGTGGCTGGGGTGTGGCCTAGTTACCAGAGCTGCTCGTGGCTTGCTAAATTTAAGGTTTCATGACAGATGTTGAAAACCGCCACCGAGGTGATTTTGGTTACAAATAGGTGATGCAAGTAAGGTTTTGGGTAGACGTATGATGGTACAAGGTCATTGGTAGGTTTAGGTTTAGGTTTAGGTTTGGGGGACGGCACGGGAGATATGTTGACGTGGAAGGGTCATATGATTTGAAAACATGAGATCTTGATTATTAGGAAGGGTACTGGTGAGATTTTTGCAGGGCACTGGATTAGGGTGATGAGGTTGGGAGGCGAAAATGGAGTCCACATGGTTGGAGGATGTTCTGCCACTTGGTTTTTGTTTTTCCTCCTAGAGTATCGGCATTTGCAAATCAAGGTGGTCGACCCTTCTGTGCAACCTCCGGAGCAATGGACTGGTACCAAGGTTGGTACTCTTGGTGGTCCACAATATAGGTGGAATGGAGGTTGGATGAAGCAGGATTCTGTATTGAGATGGCTATGCCATAAAAACCGTCTCCAATTTGGACAGTAATCTCCATGGACAGGGATCTTCTGAGTGGAGCGTGAATTAGTTTAAGAGAATCTGAAGGAAAGATGTTGAAAGGCTTTTTTATCGACTTTGAGAAAACCTCCACAATGATTCCAGATGATTTTGGGAGTGGTTTGATGCCCGGCATGCATTGGAGTGCTTGGGATGACAATCCATAATCTATTAAGATGAATGGAAGAGAAGTTTGGGCTGCAAGGCTTGAGTTGGAGTTAACGCCTCTGAAGTGAAGATTTCTGCTCTTGACTGCCGTGCTGATCATCTATGCTGTGAAGGAGATGAGTTTTTGAATAGTGCTTGGCATGTTCTTTAGGGAGATTTCCAAGTGGCTGCAGCCCATTTCTGGATTTTATTGAATTGTCCCTCGGTGAGTTGAAGCAGGCAATGGCTGATTCTTTGAGTTCAGTTCTATGCTGCAAAAAGTCTCCTTGGATCTGTAAGCATTCATATGCAGGGTAACCATGTTTGAGCTTGTGGTTTAGGTTTTGATAACACATTTGTTGGGCCATTGCAGATGATAGGTCGTTTTACTACATGAGCATACGTTTGGTAATGGTTTGTGGGTGCGAGGGTAGTGGGGTTTCGAATGATTGAGAATGGTTGAGTCAGTTGTGTGGATTACGTAGGGCATTAGTTAAGGTGGTTTGCTTTTGGCTGCCATCCGGTCTTTGTTTGGTGTGTGGTGGTGGCGTTGGCTTACATGAGGTTGAGAAGTTTAGTGGAGATTGTAATTGCTGGGTGGGAAGGAATATTACAGTTATCAGAGGACACAGTGTAATTGGGTGGGTAGTGATAATGGTGGCATATATTCATGGAGTAACAAGACAGGAAAAAAAAAGAAGGCCTTCCTTTCCCCAGAAAAAGAGGTTAAGACTCAAAGTTACCTCATATGGCGTTGGGAAAGGAACACAAAGAGAGTAGAGGTTGGTGTAGAAGGAAACCAACAGAGGAGCTTATTTAAAATCCACTAATAGCTGCCTTCACACAATCCTCCCTTGCGCAAGATCACTCAAAAGAAACCTGGAAAAAGACTCAGAAAATGGGAGCCTCACAGGGATTGAATGAAAATGGGAGCTTCACAGAGAAAATAAGGCTTTGATAGTTTGATTGAACTTAAAAACCGAGAGCTTTGAAGAAAATGGGCTTCACAAAGTGCTTCAGAGAGGACTTCATAGAAAGCTACACAGGAAGGTTCACAAAGAGCTTCATAAGGGCTTCGTAGAGAGCTACACAGCGAGCTTCACAAAGTGGGACTCTCAGAGAAGAGCTTCAGGCTTCTCAGCTTGAGAAGAGAGAAGCGAGAGAAAGAGCTTGGACATAATCAGGAAGGGGAGAGAGCCAAAAGTGAGCATAATAATAAAGTCATAGAGAGGGCTTTTAAGGGTCGAGAGAGAGAGAGAGAGTCAGTCTCAATGAGAATTGATGAACTTTCATTTTCGAGGTGATCAATGGAGTTGGTTGTGGGATTTTGCATTTCAA
Organism: Amborella trichopoda; assembly: GCF_000471905.2. The sequence continues at coordinate 2,065,579 of NW_006494904.1, forward strand.
ATAAATATAGTTGACAATCAATGCATGTTTCCAACCCAGAAGGGCCAGAATGCTCTTCCAATGACAATTGAAATAATAAGAATCTAGTAGCTTTCATATAGAAGATATCAGCGGAAAACTTTCAATGCCAATGGAATATTACAAAATTAAACAGCTCATCAACACCAATTAACTAGCAATATCACTCACATTTTCTTTAATATAATCATTGAAGGAACCCAGTTCTTTCAACAATTCTTGCTCTGTTCCATCATTAGGGTCTTTACTTTTGAGAAAACTAATAAAAGTTGAAAAGATTTTTGAACCTCTGCACATAAATGATTAGATACATCAGAATCTGAAATACAAAGCCTTAATAGTAATTATGAATGCATTTCCATGCCCAGTGAATGGAACATTAAGAACAAAAAATAAAACCTGAGAACGTCAACGAATAGCATAACCATCAATTTCGAATGAAATACTTAAGAAAAAGGCAAAACATAAATGTATCTAATGAAACTTCTCTTTTCAATATGAATAAGAATTACGAATTTGTTTAAAGGGAGAGAAACACCACCATCCTTCGATGTCATATAAACAAAACCAATAAATGAAGCCAAGATTGAAAAGAATTCAAAATCTGGTGTATGATCACTTAATCAATACGACAGCCTCCTTCCATGAATCCAGTAAGCAAAGAAAACCCGAAAAGCTATTACTTAGAGAGCCTTTTTGGAATCTCAAGGTTTCATAATTCTAGATCCATCTCCACCTTCACAATTCACACATAAACCCACCAAAAGGGGTCACGGGAATTGGTTTGGACCCCAATCCAATAACTGACAATATCTGGGAACCTAAAAAAGAGGTGCTAATGTAATTTTAGACACAAAATACTGGAGGAACCACTGCCTAAACTTCAAATCTGCCTCATAGGAGGATAAAGCTGCTATATACCACAAGGTTCAAGTAAAATAATGTCTCCTCTATGTTTATCTCTAAGCTAAATTAAAAATTGTGATAGAAACATGCATACTCTCTACCGATAGTCTACTTCACACATACACTACAGAGTCTTTATGTCTAAAAAAAACTCAAGAATCTAAAAACATCCTCAAAATCAAGCCAAATGCTTTCATTTCATGCAACTGATCCCACTTATTTAGATTGGCCAACTCATAAAGTAATTAAGTTTCTGATGCAGCCTAGAATACTGCTCTCGAGTACGTAGAGAGACAAGCTTAAAGTTTTGAAGAGGAAACGTAAAAAGGGAAATTAGTAATTGAGTATCCTTTTATGTCTTTTATTTATTATTTGAGTCATTTAATTTACTTAAGGGCATAAGTAGTACTTTTTTTAGTCTTTTATGTCTTTTATTCACATAAAATTTGTTTATAATAAATGGCCGTTATTAAATTAGATGGATGGCCAAGACTAAGTGTTGTTTAGGGTTTTCTTACATAAATGATATATGAAGCATAATGAAGGATCATGTTATGGACTTTATTCAAAACCCTAAGCAGCAAGTGCTCCTTCTTTTATCTCTAGCTTTTGCATCTTTCTATAATTTTGAATCTTCCCTATCTTCTTTGCTAAACCCTAGCTCCAAGCTACTAAGTCTGCGCTAGGTAGGTATCAAAGCCTGACAATCAGTACAGATGGTACTGTAGCAGGTTACTATAGTATGACACTATTACATGTTACTGTGGTATAGTACAGTAGCGTCGATTTTTGTGCCCTAGAGCAACAACCATGCCTCGACGAAGACAAAAAGGAGGAAAAGCGGCAACCTTAGAAGTATTAGATTCTAGTTCACAAGAAGGGATTGCTGATATAAGGAGATTGGTCAAAACCCTAGCTTTGTGTTTGGCCCAGATGGAAGACCCATCTCAAAATAATGAGATCGAGGCAAATGAGGAAACCATAAATCCCTTCCATGATCAAGCTCCAAGGAGAGAGCTAGCTAATCGTACTGATTGTTTGAATTATGTCCTTTCAAGGCCTTAAACTTACGACATTATAATAACTCTTGACTTCAGTGGGAGTCAAAAAGCAACATGACTCTAGAATCTTGGCGCACAGGGACCAACAGTTATAGAACCCTGAAATGATGAGGATTTGTATGCATGGAAGGTACCGAGTGGGTTAAGGGTTACCTCTAAGTCAATGTCGGTTATTATTTTTTAGCCTCATGACAACATGATGGGCCAGGGTGATATGATTTATGTGATTGATGATATGAGCTCGATGACCAAATTAGCCTTGAATGGGAAGGTTAAGGCTAACAGAGGACATTGGCCTAAATCCCTGACTCAAAGAACCTTCTCATAGCATGTTCATAAACAGTCGCAAAGCATGGGAAGTCACTCCTCTAGAGATCCCCTCTAGGGATCCATTGGTAAGAGGTATACATATGTGCCAAGAAAGGAACCCTCGCACCATGTGTGTGCATGTCCTCTAGGGAGGCCACTGAAATCCACTAGTACTTGGGGATTCAGGGTCACTTATTGGTTTAAATTTGATAGGCTATATCATGAGCCCCTGATTAAACATTGTGGGTCTTAAGTTTGTTGGGTCGTACCGAGAAGGCTTTGAATTCTGAGTTTAATCAAGTGGAGTCCTCTAATTCCTAATTCAACTCCATAAGATCCTAATTCCACTTGGAAATGTTTTTTAAACAATGTCAAAATGATTTATTTTAATGGAAAATTATTAAAACGATTTTTGTGAATTTTTAGAGGTTTTTTTACATTCTTCTGGGCAAGAAAATGAGTTTTTTGGAATTGTTTTTCCAAAAAGATGATCAAGGACAGACCTCCTGGGACCCGAAAAGGACACCGGAATGGCTAATGAGTGTCCACGTGGGTATGGGGGATCCCACATCAGCCCAAGTGGGGGGGACATCAACCCCCATGGGACCCCCTTGTCCTTTGTTGAATTGTTATTCTAAGTGGATGATATTTAAATGTCCTACTTTGTGTTATTTTGAAAAATTGAAAATTTATTTTAAGCACATGTTACTGATTGAGAAGTTTAGGGCGAAGGAAAAAGACCTCCACACAATCTTTATTGATCATGAGAAAGCTTATGATAGAGTACCTCAATATTTGATTTGGTGGGTGTTCTAAAATAAAGGAATCTCCAAACACTACATCGACTTGGTGAGAGATATGTACGAGGGAGTGCTAACTAGTGTGCAAACAACTAGTGGGTAGACAAGTAAATCTTCAGTAACAATAGATCTATATCAAGGGTCAGCATTGAGCCCATACCTCTTCATCTTAGTTATAGATGATTTAACTAGACACCTACAAGATGAGGTATCGTGGTGTATGTTGTTCGGAGACGATGTAGTTTTAATTGATGAGACCCGAAACAACGTTAACACAAAGTTAGAACTTTGGAGGGATGCTCTTAAATCTAAAGATTTTAAAATCAGCCAGACTAAAACAGAATATACGGAATGCAAGTTTAGTAATAATAGGAGCAGAAACAAAGAAGTAGTTAAGATTGACGGCCAATAAATACCAAAAGGAACATACTTTCAATACTTGGGTCTAATCCAGGAAAATGGAGAGATTGAGGAAGGCGCACCACATAGATTTAAGCTAGGTGGGCGAAGTGGAGATGCGCAACCGGAGTTTCATGTCATCGCTGCGTAAGGGCAAGTTCTACACAATAGTTGTGAGACTAGCTCTGCTTTATGGGGCAGAATGTTGGGTGATCAAGAAACAATATAACCATAAAATGAGTGTGGCTGAATGAAGATGTTGATATGCATGAGTGGTAAGACAAGAAGAGATAAAATTCGAAATGAAACATTCGAGAGAATTTAGGTGTTGCACCAATAGGCGATAAGATGAGAGATAGTAAGTTTAGGCGAGTTATCCATGTGCAGTAGAGACCCAATACAACAGTTGTTTGGAGGTGCAAGTCAGCTCTAGTAGAAGGATCAAAAAGGGTAAGGGGTAGGCTCAAAAGGGCATCGTTGAAAGTAGTGAGAAAATATATGGGGACTTATGGCCTCACTAAAGGTATGGCCTTTGATACAGCAGAATGACGAACCAAGATTTGTGTAGCTGCCCCAATTAGTTGGGAAAAGGCATGATGATAATGATGATTTTAGGCACAAGTTAAATGTTAAAAGCAGGTGGTATGTGCATGTGTGTGAGCCCTTCTAGAAGGGGCACAGGGTTTGATATTTTTATTTAAACCCTAAAGGCATGTGATAATTGTGCACTTAACCAACTTATACATGTGGCATCTTTAGTTGGCCACACATGCTCTTTCAAAATGAAGGGAAAGCTTTAAATTTGATTTTTGCTGGAATTGTGCCTAATTACCTCGAGGGTATGCCCTCCACTTTGGTTTTAAGTTTAATTGTTTGGAAAGAGCAAAGGGTGTTTTCATACAAGGGGAATTTGGAGTAATTATGGTTTTTAAAAAGGAGGATAAGGGTGTTCAAATCCATACCACACATCAAGATGGCATGATGGTGGATGGTGGTTAGGATCAAGCCTCTCTTTGTAGCCATATGATGATGACATGGAAGACCTAGATTCATTTATCTAGAAGCATCTATACACTTGGTAGCTAGAAGACTATAAATTACCCCACTCATTCATTCCTACATACCTGAGTCTTCACTTTCTCTCTCTAATTCACATACCACTCTCTCTCCATCTGTCCAAGTGTAGCACGCCCAAGCCAATTTCTCTCTTTCTCCCTCTCTTCCTCCATGATATCAAACTTGAATGAAGTGAGTGATCAGTTCTAGTGAGAGAAAGCTCAATTGATGATCAATTCAAGCTCAATCAAAGCCATAGATAATCTAGCAGTTAAAAGGTCCTCCTAGTGCTTTAAAAAGTCGACCGCCCAACACCTGGGCGGCCGTCTAAGCAATCCGGAAGGCCTGAGTGCATTGCCCAAGCCTAGGCACCAAATTAGGCGGGATATCCCTGGGCACCAGCCTAGGCACTCGGGAACCCACCTAGCGCCTAGCCCTGGGCGGCCATCCAGGGCATGCACCCCACTCATGGGTGGAAATGTGCCTTGTTGAGGGAATTTTTTTATCACTTTTTTATTAATAAAGGGAGAAAATTGTGTGTTTTGGGTTCTTTTGAAACCTAAAACCCATTTGAGCCTATTTTAAAGAGAGATAAACATCAAAAAACTAGTTTTTGGTGATTTCCATAAGATTGAAGGGTTTCTCAAAGTTACGAGAAATTGATCTAAGCATCACCCATTGAAATTAGATTTAGTTTTGGATGTTTTATAAATCCATTAAAGGGTTTTTTTAGAAGATTTTGAGTCCTTAGAAACATCTTGAAGGTGGAAGTTTGGAGATCGAACAATCAAAGTTGGTGATTTTTTTTAATTGCTCGTATTATTATGAGATCTCTTCTTCAGGATCTAATCGAAGTGGTGATCCAAGATGGAAATTGCATTAGATGCAAGTTTTGTGAAAAGGATACAAAAAGGGGCATAAACCGGTTCAAGAAACATTGAGACATAGAGACAAAAGATACAACCCTAAATCCCTAATTCTTATGTGTTATACAGTTATACTTATGTTGTTACACTATAAAGACATTTTTCTTTCTACTGGGCCGCCCAGGTTCTAAGCGCCCACCTAAGCGCTAGGCGACCTGGAGCCCCTGCCGCCTCGGCACTACCTAACACTTTTTGAAACATTGGGTCGTTCAATTGAGTAAGATCTAATCCTTCTACCACTATTTTATTGTTTCTTCTTGCTGTAAAATCCAAATTACAGCAAGGTTTCATCATCGCTAAGATACTTGATTCATAATTCCTTGATTTAATTGTTGAGAGAACAATACATGCTTAATCGATCTAGTTCCCAGGAGGCTTTCTTTGTGAATTAAGGAGATCAATTGACTAATATTTCTCTGAGATTTTAACGTCAAGATCAGTCAATTATATCTCATATTTGATGAATTAAAATGGTGATTTTATAAGGGGTGTGAAATTTGATTACGGTTTTGTGATCTTGTCTCTCCTTCTTTCCCCCAAGCTCCACTAGTTGTTTGATCCTTTTTAGCGCTGCAAATCCTATTTCAAGCGTATATCAATAGATGCTTGGCTTCCCAACTTTGACAAATTGAATGTGGCCAGAATTCAAGATTTTCCATCATGTGTCACTTTATGGCACATAGCTAAGACTTAAGACCGTGAACCAGGCACCCAAGAGCTTTGATTGGCTTCCCGTGGTCATGTTGCATTGTTCACTTGAGTATTTGCGTGTTTATATATGAAGATCAGTTTTGTTGAAGTTTACGAAGTCATTTGATGTATAGTTTTGCAATGTAAATTTGCATAGTGCTGAATTTTTAAATGCACTATATATCAATGTAGTTCATTGATCTCCTTGTATAGTTCTGAATTGTCTAAGAGAAGGAACCCAAATTGAGTTGTATCCTCTTTATTTTGAGTGCATAAGAAGTGTTTGTTGACTGTAAACTCACTGATGTTGCTGTAATTGAGGCTTGCAAGGCCAATGGTGTAGTAATTTGTAGGAGTTTTGAGTTGTATTGTCAAATTGTTACACATCGTTAAAGTGCAAGTCCTTGTATTTTGGTTTCTATACACTCCCACTAGCAGGGATAATAGGAGGTGAGAAACCGGTCTCAAGGTTGAGATCCCGGAGTTTTATGATGAGGACAACAAGCATTCTTTTGAAGGTGATCCCATTTAGATGAGCCAATTGATGAAGATGACCCAGAAATGACCTATAGTGATCATGGGGACTTACCACCAACCTTTGATGTGTACCCTAATGAGGATTTGAGTTTGGTAGAAGAATCAATTTATGATAAAGGCGTTGGTGAACCTACATTTGATGTAAAGAAAGAAGGTCCTATTTTCAATGAAGAACATGTTATTGTTCGGGAAGATAATGGTGGTGATAGTGTGTATAATGGTGAAGATGGGGTGATTGCACTAGGCTATTGCTTTGTTTTGAATAGAGAGCCTCAACAACAACAATTCACCAAGTTCTAATGGAAGGAGCTCGTGGCTGCAATGCATTCATCTCAAGCAATTTTAAAGTCTGTAAGCGAGTTATCTCAGGTATGTTTATTCACGATAACATTATGCATATGTGCTACAAATGTTATAATTTTCCATGTGGACAAAACATGGACAATGATGGATAAATTTTCTATGAGAGATACAGTAAGTTGGAACACATATCTCTCTTGTTTCTTGAATTGGTTCGTCAAAATTGGGGAGAGTGCATATTCATCATTGATGATAGACATGTGAATCTAGCAATATTGTTGATGGCAGTTAAGTATTGTCCATATTGTTGGCAAGCAAATCAGTATGCCTATGGCATTCCTGCCATACATGGCCTTGTACATCTGGGATTAGAACCAGTAGAAATCTATGGAATGGTATGGTATGTTATAATGGTATGGTACGCTATAATGGGCTTTCCTTACTTGGACAAAGAAGCATGTTCTTGATAGACGCGAAGCAGTAAAATGTGTAACATAGCAGAATGAAGCTTCTTACTGGGAAACTTACATTTCCTTACTACATGTTGTATTTTCCAAGATGGACATGAAGGAGTTTCAAGAGGGGTTATCTCTTGAATGGACAAAGAACCATTCAAGAGGGGTTATCTCTTGAATGGTATGATATGCTATAATGGGCTTTCCTTATTTGGACAAAGAAGCATGTTCTTGATAGACGCGAAGCAGTAAAATGTGTAACATAGCAGAATGAAGCTTCTTACTGGGAAACTTACATTTCCTTACTACATGTTGTATTTTCCAAGACGCACATGAAGGAGTTTCATGATCAGGCAGTGCTAATTGTTTTATTGAGAGGTTGTGATGTGTTTGATGTTTTATTTGGTCCAAAACAGGTGATTTTGTTATCTGTTAAAGGCAATTCATTGGAGTTGTGCATTCGCAAATTTATGGCGTATGATGCCAAATTTATGGCATATGAAGCTTCTTACTGGGAAACTTACTTTTCCTTACTACATGTTGTATTTTCCAAGATGGACATGAAGGAGTTTCATGATCAGGCAGTGCTAAATGTTTTATTGAGAGGTTGTCATGTGTTTGATGTTTTATTTGGTCCAAAACAGGTGATTGTGTTATCTGTTAAAGGCAATTCATTGGAGCTGTGCATTCACAAATTTAAGGCGTATGATGCCAAATATAAGGCAGCAGTTGACAAGCATTGCCAGCATAGGATTTATGATGTGGAGATTTTGTGTGCGCAGTCATGAGTCTCATGACTAAAGATAGATTTCCAGTAGGGGAATATCATAAGTCGAGCCAACACAAGATTGGACCGTATGAAGTGGTGCAGAAGACTAATGACAATGGCTACAAATTAAAGCTTTCCAGCCATATTCGCACTTCCAATATTTTTAATGTCGAGCATCTCATCCCATATCGCGGTAATACCTCCAACGACAAGTCTCCGAATTCGAGGGCGAATTTTTTCGAGGAAGGGGGGACTGATGTAGCCCATAATATTGCTCTCAAGTATCTAGATAAGAGAGACAAGCTTAAAGTTTACAAGAGGAACTGCAGATGCGCAAATTAGTCATTGAGTCTATCCTTTTATGTCTTTTATTTCTTTCTTGAGTCATTGTATTTACTTAGGGGCATAAGTAGTAATTTTTAAAGTCTTTTATGTCTTTTTATTCACTTAAAGCATTTTTATAATAAATGGCCATAATTAGATTAGATGGATGGCCAAGATTAAGTCCTGTTTAGGTTTTCTTATATAAGGAATGTATCAAGCATAATGACGGATCATGTTATAGACTTCATTCAAAACCTTAGGAGCAGCAAGTATTTCTTTTATCTTTGATTTTTGCATCTTTCTCTAATTTTAGATCTTCCATATCTTCTTCTTTGTTAAAACCTAGCTCCAAGCTACTACCTCTCATACCAACCTGGCACAGACCTAGCAGCTTGAAGCTAGGGTTTAGCAAATAAGAAGATAGGGAAGATCCAAAATTAGAGAAAGATGCAAAAACCAGAGATAAAAGGAACACTTGCTGGTCTAGGGTTTTGAATAAAGTCCATAATAGATCTTTCATTATGATTGATACATCCTTCAAATAACAAAAACCCTAAACAAGACTTAATCTTGGTCATCCATCTAATCTCATCATGGAAATTTATTATAAAAAGATATTAAGTACATAAAAAGACATAAAAGACTCTAAAAACTATTACTCATGCCCCTAAGTAAATAAAATGACTCAAATAATAAATAAAAGACATAAAAAGATAGACTCAATTACTAAGTTATCCTTTTGCGGTTCCTCTTGTAAACTTTAAGCTTCTCCCTTATCTAGAAACTCAAGAGCAATACTCTGGGCTGCATCACATTCGAACTATAAACTGATGCATTCCAATGGAGCACAAATCCAGTATAATTGTCTCATTCAGATAATACAAGGCATGAATCATAGAATAAAATTTATAAATAGCAAATACGAGGTACTCAATAAGATCCTCAGGATAATCAAAGTACTTTTTCATTTTGAAACTGATAAGTGAAACAAACTAACAACTTCCTAATTGAGGCCTTGATTTTACAGTAGAGAAGAAAAAACATACCTCCAACACAATAATGCAACAAAATTTACTTTTTAATGCTTCTTTCTAAATGCAAATATGGTTATACATTAAACTATTAGTATGTGAATCATCGCTGCAAAGCAAGAAATTTTTTAGCTCTTCAAATCCGTATAAAACGACTAAGCAAGTCCAATTCGGACTTGCCTGAGTCATTCCGAACCACCAACGTACAGGTTCCAAATGACCCCATGTTAGACTACCCGTGTCTTATCGAGTCTGACTGAATCTTACTGAACCTTGAACAAGTTTGCTTGTGTCCTTAAAAAAAAGTAGTGAGTCTCAATCAAGTCTTGACAGGTCAAACCCAGGGGTAAGCAAGCCGACTTGGATGCACCCTCTGCCCAGTTCTCTATTTTAAAACACTACTTCAAATAGCTAGCATGCATCAAAAAAGTTATAACCATATAGAAATCTGAAGCAGGAAATAAAACTAAACACCACATAAAAACAAGATAACATAGATTTATCTAAATAAACAATGATATGTTTGCATTTCTTTTTCTTCTTTTTTTTTTTTGATAGTCAGTTCCAACCAAAAAACAAGCATTGGCAACTTGATAAAAGTTGAAATTCATACACTGATGCCTTCTCAGGTGGGGTTGCTAATGATGGTTCAGGGTATTTCTCTTCCAATAGCTGAGCAATAACATCTGAGTCTGAGATCCACTGATCTTCCAGATTGAGAACAGGAACTTTTCCCTCTGGATTAATTTTCAAGAACCTGAGCATGAATATGAATTTCGTATAAAACACAATTGCTAATGGTTAGGACACTCAATAGCTCATTTCATTGTAAAGCATTATGAAAGTAGATTAGGGAGCTACCAATCAGGCTTCTTAGCCAAATCAATCAACTTCATGTCATACGGGAGATGCTTCTCTTCAAGAGTCAGCAAAATCCTCTGACAGAATGGGCCTGGAAACAGAAAATCTTTTAGCCTCAGCTTTCATACTCATGGAGAACTTTTATTGGCATTATATAGATACCAAAAACAAATATTCATCAAATAAAACAATCTTGATTGTCATTCTTCACAATCCACAAAACTCAATGAATAAAATACAAGTAACACATCAAGAACAAGCACATAATCCCAGTAATTTACTTCAATACTTATGCTAAACGTTTTACAAGAAACAAAAGATTCAAATTTCATATGAAGGGTATGCAATTAAAATCCCTTGCCAAGGAAAGAGCACCTATATATGGGAATGGATGCTGTGGCTGACTGCTACAGTGTCAGCCAATGGCCCAGATTGAATCTGGGCCGATCTAACTGTCAAGACCTTATTTCGTATTTGAATTTTCATTTTTTTTCTACAAATCAAAATCACTTGAAAATTTAGGCATACATTCTACTGATCAAGGCATACCTAATAAAAATATAAAAAATAATTCGTAAAATATAAATTGACCAAAATACCCCCAAAATATTTTGGGGTTATTTTGGTCAATTGATATTTTCCAAATTATTTTTTTAATATTTTTATTAGATTCTACTATTTTTTAAGAATAAACGCTGAAAACTTCAAGTGATTTGGATTTGTATAAAAAAATGAAAATTCAAATACGAAATGAGGTCGTGACCAATGGATTAGGCTCAGATGCAATCTGGGCCATTGGCTGACACTATAGCTATCAGCCCGTGGGGTTCACAGGATCTTTTCCCTCTATCTATCTATATATATATATATAAAAAAAAAAAAAACAGACAAGGCCATGACAAACAATGAACTCTACTAACACTTCCACATGATGGCAAGTTTAGTTAGAAGAAGCAAAGAATAAGAACTCCTAAAAGACAAAAAATTTCAAAAAAACAAAGGACATAACACTCATAGTCTTTCACAAAGAGATTAATGCGTCCAGAATCCACCATTTCAAAACTTGGATTGGGCTCAGGTCTCAACCATTGTCTAAGCCAATTAAACAGGGCAAATATGAATGGACTTGCCAAGTTCTGCACCAGTCCACAAAGGGCTTGGAAAAAGAAAATGGAAAAATCCAAAGAAATAGAAAAATGCAATTAAATGAAAAAATTAATCATGAATACAATGATGAATAAGGAAAAAAATGAGGGAGAAATCTAAGCATTGGTGATATGGGTAGCGTTTAAAGAAAAAAAAAATGCATTTTTTCCCCCAAAAAAGATAGAATTATTCAAGCCAAATCTCTCAAATTCCAGGCTTTGATCCAAAAAATTAGTATGGGGATATTGTAGAGGGTTGAATATATGAAACATAGATTTAGAGAGAATTAATTTGGTTGTGTCCACTCGGATTTGGAGAGAATTAATTAGAGAGAATGTTCAAAATTCAGCAGGTAGCCCTCGGCCTCGACTGTTTTACTCGGCCTTGGCACGCAACCAATCATCATCAAAACAACATTAAATGTCCAAATAAGATGAAAAAAATATATGAAACATAGATTTAGAGAGAATTAATTTGTAGCTGGAGATATTTTAGAGAAATCTAAAAAATGAGGAGAATATAAAAATAGAAAATAAGACAACCAATCATCAAAAGATCAAAATTACATATAAAATATCTACATTGATTTTACATTTCAACATAACCTTACGATTTTCTTATTTTTTGAATATCACCAAGATTAACATAACTTTTAGGTTTGGTCATGGATAAGTTAACTAGGCATCTACATGATGAGGTATTGTAGTGCATGTAGCTTTGATTGATGAGACTAGAGACCACATCAACACAAAGTTAGAACTTTGAAGGGATGCTCCAAAATCTAAAAGTTTTAAAATTAGCTAGAGAAAGACAAAACATACGGATTGCAATTTTAATAACAATAGGAGTAGAAACGAGGAATTGGTTAAGATCGATGGTCAAGAAGTACCTAAAAGAGATTATTTTCTATAACTGGGGTTGATAATTCATGAGAATGGAGTGATTGAGGAAAATGATATACATAGGTTTAGAGTTGGGTGGACGAAGTGGAGATGTGTTTCCAAAGTCTTATGTAATCGTTGAAGGGAAAATTCTATAAGATGGATATAAGACCAAACATGTTTTCATCATCATCATCCAAGTCTTATCCTAATTAATTGGGGTCAGTTAAAAGACCAACCATGCTTTACGGGACGTAATGTTGAGCAGCCAAAAAACAACATATTTATAAATGAGTGTATATGAGATGAGGATGTTGAGATGGATAAGATGAGGGACAAGACAAGAAAGGATGAATTCACCATGAAGACATCCAAGGGAAATTAAGGGTAACTCCAATAGGTGATAAAATGAGAAAAAAGTAGAGTTAAGTGATCTGGCCATGTGCAACGTCGATCTAGAAGAGCACCGGTTAGAATGAGCAATTCGGTTCTAGTAAAAGACTCTAAACGGACAACGGGATGGCCCGAAAGGAGCAGAATAGCATAATAGGATTCGTGTAGCAAACCTCAAATAGTTGGGATACGGTTCGGATGGAATCACAACCGATAAATCAAAACATCTAAGTATTTAATTCACAGACTCACACTGTCCAATAGCTAAAAAGCCATGTCTTCAACAAATCAGCTCAAAGTAGAGGATCATAATCATAAACCCAGGACTTGTTAAACTAATAGAGCAAGGACAATGACCCTAACAGGAGGGGAACGAGAAACCAAAAGCACAAGTTTCTGTAAAAACTTGGAAGAATAACAAATAGCTCAAAATGCATAGATATCAAGTGTCGTCAAATTCCAAATGAGTTTTAAGTTTCTCCAATATATAGCACACATGAAAGCATAAAACCCATTTTTAGAACCATATATTCATAATCTGAATCATGGATTCATTTCCATTAAAATGTGGCCTATAACAACAAAATCCAGTGGCATATCTCAAACCTGAATAAAAAATTATAGGAACTGAAACCAAACGCAAAAAGGCCCAAATACAATTCACAAATTTCAGAAAAACCGAGAATTACTATCGAATAAACCCTAAGAAATAACAGAAACAAAAGGAGGAATAATAAAAAGGTAAAGACTCTCACAGTCACCAATCGTGTTTGGGGTTGTAGTCGAAGCCTTCACACAGACCTCAAGAGGTTTAGAGATCAATGCCATGGCCACTGTGTCCTTACGAGAAGGCGAAATTAGGGTTTTACGGAAAGAGCGAAGGGGTTTAAGAGCCAATAACTCTGGTTTTCGAAGAAAGCCACATTGTCCTCTACACTTGGCAGAAGCCACGAGAGACGAGGAGACTGAGAAAACGGCGGCCGTTAGTCCAGACGCCGACATTTCGTTTCCGTTACAGATGAACCACAGGGAGGCTCCTGGTGGAAAGTGCGAGTTGATCTTATGCAATTTAAGATAGAAATCGTGGCTTGTGACTGCTGGTTATGGAGTATGGATATATGAGAATTAAAGAGCAAGATAAAGAACCGCCAATTGTGGAGGAGAATGTCTTTGTTCTCTTTTACATTATTTTGTTGCCTTTTTCAAGTATTTAATTAAGGATGAGGTTTTCGTGAGACCTAGGCTTTACGAAAATAAAATAAAGCCGCACCTTACATTCTCATCTGGAAAATACTTTCGGCAATGGAGATCCGTATGGTTAGCTCTAAAATCAATTTTCAACACCGACAATAAATTTTGAAATTAAAAAAATAGTACATATCTTGCAAATTTGTGGACACTTATTTTTAAAGCAAAATGGGCGGTCTAGATAATTTATTATAATATGCATTATTTTTAAAGCTTGAAATCCTAATTTTTTTTCACAACCATAATGTTCAAGTCGAGATGATCGATATAGAGGTTTTCCAATACTTGACTTGCAATTTTCGATGAGTTATAAGTTGAGGATTTACTTATTTTGATAGGGTTGCAGACCTATCAAACCATTTTCTTTCAATCAATGAGATTGTATATTCTATGTCCATTTTCTTTTCTTTTGAAACAAATGGGTCACAATCATTCTAAACTTTCCTAAATTAAATCTTAAAGCTTAGGATATAGTGCAAAGATCGAAAAAATTTCTTTTGAACTTTAAACTTGATCAATAATACATCTCCGCCACATTCGAGTTTAAACCTAACAGCTATGAATAATTGTAACCTACTTATATGAAAAATAAATAGTCTTATTCTATACTTAAATTTAACATATACTCTTTTATCAGATACTTCAATTGTTTGTATGCAATGTTAGCGCTTATTTTCCACCTTGTACTGGACATAATCTAACCGTTGACATTGATAGTTGGGGAGTGGTAGCAAGCTATAGGAAACCAGAAGTGCTGGCGTAGGATATTTTCCTTCCTTGAAAGGGAAAAGGAATTTGAATTTTCTTAATTTCAAAATGTCCATCGTAATCCATGCGATCATGAGTTGGAATAGTTGATAAATGGGTAAATTGTTGAATAGCTCATGTTTTATGAGTATTATGACGAATTTCCCTTTTTAAAATGTAGACAGTCACCTTACAAATTGCATTCGTATCTCCCACATTCGCATTAATGAATGATTGAGGGTAGTTTTAAGTGCGATTTTAGCTTAACAATGAATCTCCATTGGAACTCGTTGAAAATTTTCGAAATGTTTCACACTTTGAAACTCCTGTATGAAACTTCACATCCCTCTTCCTCCACTCATATCTGAAATCTTCATCTCTTTCGAAAAGATGAGATACCATCAAAGATGAAAAAAAAAAAAAAATTAAATGAAAATCCAAAAAAAAAAACAAATTTACCAATCAAAATTTCTATTTCCCTGAGACTCTGGCCTACATCTTCTCAAGCTCCAACCTCTGAAAATAGATGTGCTTTAGTAGATGCTACTTGTCCAAACTGTGAAGAAATCGAGGGTTGAGAGAAAGTGTGAGAGAGAGGTTTAAGGGTTTGGGCGGTCATGGTTGACTCTCTGGCTTCTCTCTTGCTTGCCCAAACTGTGAAGAAATCGAGGGTTGAGAGAAAGTGTGAGAGAGAGGTTTAAGGGTTTGGGCGGTCATGGTTGACTCTCTGGCTTCTCTCTTGCTTCGTTTAGGTTTCAGCCAGGTATGAATGGCGTTTTATAGAGACAGAGCTTGTGGATGAATACAGAGAGATCGCCATGGATAGAGTATTACAAAGAGCAAGATCAAGAAAGAGTGTAGAGAGAGACGGATTGCCATGGTAGTGTTAGAGAGAGAAAGATAAAGAGCTTGATATAGGGCTGGCAACAGTTGGGCCTATGTCGGGCCATCCCTAGCCGTGGTCCCTATAAGGTAGGCCAGAGCCCACCCAAGCCGGATTGGGCCGAAGAGGCACATGGCCAAGCCTGGGCCTAGCCCTTTCTGTGCCAAGCCTAAGACACTAAAAGAAATAAGGGAAAAAAGAAAAACACGAAAATCGTGCTCGGTAAGGCAGGGCCGACCCTGTTGCAGCCTTGGACCAGAATGGGTCCTTGAGACATGGTAGCTCAACCCGAGGGTCAGCCCTGGCCGAGCCCTTGGGCCATATTTGTGGTCCAGGCCCTACTTTTTTTTTTTTTTATTTGGCTAAGCCACCCAGCCCATTACCAGCCCTGCTTGTGGATGAAGAGAGAGAGAGAGAGAGAGCAACGATAGTATTTTGTGGATGAAAAAAAAGAAAAGAAAAGG
Source organism: Amborella trichopoda (assembly GCF_000471905.2). Next base: position 2,081,783 of record NW_006494904.1, read on the forward strand.
AGGTTAAGACAGCTTTTATTTCATTTATGGTACAGGCTTTTAACCCCAAATGATTATTTATATCTCAATCACAAATGCCTCAAATGGTCAAACCATGTATTTGTGTTTCCTCTCTAATTCTGGTTTAGTTTTCTAGACCATAGGTTTTGGTGGCTTCCAAAATGGTGCTTTAAAAATCAGATTTTTGCAACTTGCTAGTGACACAGCAGTCCCGATCTCACTTGGTGGATTTGGCAATCCGAAGCCGTTATTGTCAAAATGTTTATGCAGATCCAAAAAAACAATTAAAAAATAAAAAATTAAATTGAAATATTATTTAAAATAATACTTTACCTCAAAAAACACCCATGATGAAATCTAACAAAAAAATAAACTACAATTCATAACCCTTCAATTACAAAGGTTAATGATAAATGAGTTGTAAATGTGGATTGATAAATGAGTTGTAAATGTGGATTCACTAATATGTGGTTTTTTTTTAAAAAAAAGCAAAGTTACTTTTTGTTATATCTTGCTTATGCAATAGGGGCCTTTTTGTAAATATTATTAAAAAAATGAGTACTTTTGTCATCTCTATTAGGGGTAAAGTTAAAATTTTTATTAAGGACAATGGTCATCTATAAATAAAGTTGAAATTCCAAAATATTATTGTACTTTGATAAAAATTTCAAATTTGTTCTTACTTAATGATTAAGTTACCTATTAAAATAAATTTTTAAATAAAAAATAATTATTTTTTTATAAATACATCCATCACAACACATTCTAACATTAACATTTGTATTTTGAGAAGTTGTTAAATCTATATATACATACATATATTAAAAAATCTGAAGGCTTTATGAATACATAATATATGATTAAAAATCAAAATCTACAAATATATTTTTAAAAATCATGCAATACCTTTGTAGATTGAGGAAAAAATTCTCTAAGAAACGTAATAAAATCATGAATAAAAAAAACTAAATAAGTTTTTTGGAAATATGAGGTATTTTCAAGACCTCTATATCTCTTTGAACAAGAATTTGTAGAGGAGAAAGTGTGTTATAGGTATGTTAAGTTCTTTGATGTTATTTCTTACGTAAATTTCATGAATTTTGGTTGAGAAAACCGGGGCAAATAAAAGAAAGGAAAAAATTTATATAATGATGCAACCTTATAATGTAGGACTACGGATGCACCTCAAAAATCCATCGGAAAAAGTAGTTTTAATGTTGATTGATCATATTTTAAAGTCTCAGAAATAGTACATTTTACAACATATTATCTACACCGTCCATTTTCAAGATTTTCATATGTTTTTAGATCTACTTGATTTTAACCAATTTTGAAATTTAAATTTTTATAACTAGATATAAAAATAGATTTTGAGATAATCCTAAGAACATATTACATCAAAATTATATACTATGATAAAATTTGAAGGTGCACCTTACCTCTACAGCTACGGATGCATCCGTATGCCAACTGCATCCTAAAAGAAATGGAAGATCAAGGGTTTTGAGCTCAAAATTGGAAGTACTTAGAGAACAAATAAGAGATAAATTGAATTTCTAAATTTTGGTTATGCAAAGTAAAAAAAAGGTAGGTAAACCATCCGATTTATGGTCGGGCTCAAACCGGTCCTCCCACCAAATCTAGTCGAACAATAAAAGCTAGCCCATCCCGGCCCAATTGTTGAAACCAATGGTTTAAAAAACGGATCGGTGACCCGGATAGGGCACCTTAAAAATCGATCCGGATCGGCAAATCGGTGATCAGAATCGGAAATCGGCTGAATCGGTAGGATTAAAGCTTCAAAAAAATCCAAAAAAATTATTAAAATTCATTATAAATGTTGTTTTTTAAGAATCTAATAAAAAATGAGGGTACTACATTATTAACTTTTATTTTTTTATCAATTTATGAATATTGAGATGTTTTTTCCCTGTATAAATTTATTTTAACTATTAAATTTGCATCACATAAAAGAAAAATCATAGAATTATCATGGATAAAATATATAATTATATATGGACTATTATAAAGAGTAGACTAATCAATGAAAGAATGGCCATTAAAATCTCGTTTTGGCGAAAAACCCTGACCCGCTAAAAAAACCCAAACTATTACAGCCTAACTAACTACAATCCAAAATTATTACAACCTCACTAATTATAATATTATATACTGAAATTATAATTATTAGTTTACATTTTATAATTATTTTATTAAAAAAATAATAACAAATTTAAAATATTTTATAATATTATCTAATTTAAAATGTATTATTGACAACTGTAAGAAAAATAGTACATTACATGATTTATAATGTAAAAATTCATAAATAAAATAAAAGATTTGGTTATCAATGTAAAAATTAATAAAATGCGTACAAATTTTGAAAATAACGCTTCAATTTTTCAAAAATTTATTTTTTTAGGTTTCTATAATATATTTAGTAAAAGAGATTGTTAGTAGAAAGATGGAGATTTCAAATAGAATAAACTTTTTATTTTTATTTTTTTTATACCTTTCATATTATTTACAAAAATAATTATACCACTATATACAACAAAAATTAACGGTTATATAAAAAATTAATTTTTTTATTTTTCATTTTTTTACGTCTTTTATATTATTTACAAAAATATTTATATTTATACCAACCACTATATACACAACAAAAATATTTCTATTTATACCAACCACTATATATACAACAAAAATGCAACACATACCCAAGGGGATTCGAAAACAACAAAAATATTTATACCAACCACTATATACACAATAAAAATGCAACACATACCCAAGGGGATTCAAATGCAACACATGCCCAAGGAGGTGCCCAAGGGGATTCGACTTTGGAACCACAAGTAAAAAATTCAAAGTCATAACCATCAAACCATCTAACTACATGTGATTATAAATTGCTAATTAATAGACTATATTTACATTTCGTTTTCATTTAATGATGTTTGGAAATTATCCTACATCAAAAGATGGGTATTCAAATTTGGCATATAAATACCTATGTAATATGAATTATAAAATGTGTATAAAAATATTAGGACAGCCTCGCATGTGCTTTTGGACACACGTGTGCGCGTGTCTCGGACACACGTGTGCGCGTGTGAGTGTGCGTAGGGCACGCTCGCACGTGCGTGTCATGTGTTACATGTGTGAACCGAGCTAAACCGGATGGGAACCGACGGTTCCACTCTAGAACCGGGCTGAACCGGATGGAAACCGGCGGTTCCACTTTAGAACCGAATGGGAACCGGCGGTTCCACTCTAGAACCGGTCTGAATCGGATGGGAACTGGCAGTTCCACTCTAGAACAGCGGGCGGTTCCCGGTTTTTTATTGGAACCGGCACGGGCACGCATGTTTTCGAGTCGAACCGGGCGAGTCCAGTTCGACTCGCCGTTTTTTAAAACACTGGTTGAAACCATGCTAGAAATTATAGCGGAATGTGTTTAAATAAACTGATACAAACGACCTTGTTTAAACAACAAATGTGTATCTCACCCATGTTACCATGTGAAACAAAAAACTAGATATCATACTGCTTGTTCTATTTTAAATAGTATACTACCAGTGCGTGGGGCACGCTCGCACGTGCGCTCGAACACACGTGTATACGTGTGAGTGTGCGTGGGGCACGCTCACACGTGTGTTCGGACACACGTGTGCGCGTGTAAGCATGTGTGGGGCACGCTCGCACGTGCTCTCGGACACACGTGTGCTCGTGGGGTACGCTCGCACGTGCGTGTCATGTGTTACATGTGTGAACCGGGCTAAACCGGATGGGAACCGACAGTTCCACTCTAGAACTGGGCTGAACCGGATGGGAACCGACGGTTCCACTCTAGAACCGGGTTGAACCGGATGGAAACCGGCGGTTCCACTCTAGAACCGGGCTGAACCGGATGGAAACCGGTGGTTCCACTCTAGAACCGGGCGGTTCCCGATTTTCGGTTGGAACCGGCACGGGCACGCGTGTTTCTGAGTCGAACCGGGCGAGTCTGGTTCATAACTCGCCGTTTTTTAAAACACTGGTTGAAACCATGCTAGAAATTATAGCGGAACGTGTCTAAATAAACTGATACAAACGACCTTGTTTAAACAACAAATGCGTATGTCACCCATGTTACCATGTGAAACAAAAATATAGATATCATACTACTTGTTCTGTTTTAAATAGTATACTACCAGGTTCTCGATAGTTGATGCTACCTATGGACGGTTGAGGAGTGTATTTCCCGTCACTAGTACTGACAGTGGTCGACACTTCCTCAAACTATTTGTTATTGATGTCATATGGTTTTGGAGCTTGGGAACTAAACAAATTTATAGTTTTTATAGTATACAAAATAAAGGCATAGATATGCACCTATAGGGGAATTTTTAAAGGGTTTTGTACATTGTGTTGCTTAAATCATCTACTCATCCATCCCCTATTGACATCTAACAGTTGCAGGGACTGCTAGAAAAAAAAAATGTAAGAAACCTAAATGACAGCTTGGAGTACTCTCCACTATTAAAGCATCCTCACATTTAAAAGTCCAATACACATGTGGTTGTGGACTCTTACTGAATATAAGTTTATAATGAGCATAGTTTAAGCAATATTTTACATTGAATAGGTTGTTTATTAATCAATCTAAGCTCATGTTGATACAAGCATGGGTCGAGTTTAGCTTGCGCTTGTTTTAACATGGCATTTACAATGTGAGGAAGATTCTACCACTTGTAGTCCACTCACGACTTTTGATTCCAACACCACCTCTTGTTTAAAAAGGGATCGTCTATAAAGAGATAATTCATCTTTTGTATATAGAAGCCAAGCTAGAATCCTTCTTGTCCCTTCAATTTTAAAATGGGCGGTTGTAGAGTGTCATGGAATAGACACAAAGATTCAAAAAAAATTTCTCGAACTTTGTGACTCACTCCAAGCCATCCAATTTGAAATCTAATGAGTGAGAATGACTGTGACCTCCATATACAAAAGATAAATGATCTATTTGTAGACAATCCCATTTAAAAATGTGAGCCGCCAATGTCTACCCTCATATCATATGAAAAATAGGTGCACCATATAACTATTGCTTCTACATAGTGTTTCACGGACACCGATATGGGTGTCGGTATCCGTAAGTATCTTCAGTGTATAGTTTACAGACAAAAAAAATCGATGTGGCTAAGACACGTATGTACATTTGTTTTTCATTGATAAAATATTACATTTAGTATTTATGTAATATAATTTCTCATTCTATGTCACCTACCAAGTTGATGGAGTGGTGGGAAAACTCATGGGATAGGTACAAGATGGCATGGTCCAAACCCTCCCAATGTCATTCTTTTTAAACTTAATTTATCATATATTACTGAAATGTAGCTACATGTCAACATGTATCGACATGAAACTATAGACCACTTGTCAACATGTATCGACATGAAGCTATAGACCATATGTCAAACATTGCTTCTCCTTTCATTTTTTATAGATTGGCTTTCTATGGATGGACTTGCCTCATTTAGGAGCTTGTTTAAGTAAACAAGTCAAGCCAACACAAGCTCAAGTATCACCTTCTCTTGATCAATTGAAGCTCAAGTTGGGTGATTTAAGCCATGCCTAAGCCAGTCATCCAAACGATAATATGCATAAACTCTGTTATAAGAAGATTACTCTCTCTCTTCTCCTAGAGTCAAAGGGCTATAATGAAGAATAAAATCGAAATTCTACAGAAGTTCAGACTTTTGAATAGATCATTAGAAAAATCTAAAGCAATCGAATTTCTCAAACAATTCTCATATTGTCCCCTAAATACATATCCTTCAATGTCCTATCAAGACAACTAAGGACCTTTTCTATGAAGAGCATTCTATTCATAACAACTGAGAATACCCCATTCTTAGAAGGTCCCATTTGGATGATTCAAGTTATATTTGTATAAGCCCTTTATCGACGTATTTTCCACTCTATAAAGGAATATATCCCAGTCCCAGAAAGCCTCATAATATCCGAATTCTCATAAAGTTGCATTCGGATAAGCCCCTTTATCGATATACTTCTGCAGTAAACGAGAATATATTCGATACCTAGAAGGTCGCTTTTGGATGAACCCCTTTATAGGCTAGTTTTACAATACAAGGTTTAACACTGGCCCAAAATCCGAAGTTAGAAACCTCTATGCATTGCTAATTGAGACAACTAATTGGGAAAAGGTTATGATGAGGATAACAAAGTTTTCACGCTTCGGTAATTGAGGATATTCCACTCTTAAGGCCACAACTAAGTGCCTTCAAGGTAAACTTTCTAAAATATTGGGGTTCATAATCTGAAGGCAGTGCCATAGCCATCCCATACATTCTTAATTGAGATTGTCCCCTTCTTAAAAAGGCCTCATTTGGGTAAGCCCCATAAATTGCCGGGAGTATAAGGCCTTAGATGTGGTGCATAGAAAACCCTATGTACAAAGATACCAATATCTGAGATCACAATATACCATGGATTACTAAATTGACATAGCTTAGGAGCTTCCTCAACATTTCATGCATTACAAAATGAGAATAACCCATTCTGAATGAGATGCTCTAGGATAAGCCACTTTTTTTTCTTTCTTTTTTTGGGTGAATCAGTGAGGATATCCATTTTATTAATAAACTAAAAATATGTTACATGAACAATTCTTATACAACACTAGCAACATCAGATAAAATGCAAGGCGTTACAAAGTCTGAGGGGCAAGCACGCCACACCGTTGCTTCATTCATATAAACTATTGCATTCGCCAAGGAATCAACAACCATATTAGCCTCTCTATAAGCGTGTTGGATCCTCCATTGATGATCAGCAAAAGATGTAAGCTTAGATATACAATTAGCCAACATTATAAGTAATCTCCAAGGAGGTTTGCAACGGCGATTCATAAAATAAACAACAAGGTTGGAGTCACTTTCAATGACAAGAGGTACACAGTGCAAGTCTCTTGCCAAGGTAATCCCTTTCTCAAGTGCATGGAATTCAGCTATGTTATTAGAATTGTTACCCAAAGGATTTGCAAATGCCACAATGAAACTGCTTGCATCAATAGGATAAGCCACTTTATTATTCCATATATACACTATATTGTTGCAGAAGAGAACTAAATTCCACAAATGTGGAATGCTAGAGATAACTCCAATAAACTTGACATTTTACTTCTAAGTATCCTAAAAGTAATAATGGTTACTCTAAAAGCCAATAATTGTAAATTAAAAGTTAATATCACATCTATCACCCACAGCCCAGAATACCTTCTCAGGATCTAAGTTTCATTTTAAGTGATCTATTTGGAGACCATCCAAAATGTACGTCATAGTTGTGTTAGCAGCTCATGCATATGTAATCTATGTTCCACAAATTTCCCCTCCAAATGCCACTAAAATAGCACTACTTGGATGAGTACAATAGTGATTTTTGACTTTGTATGTCGCTTTAATTTAGGAAATACCTTAAATCGGGTCGCCTACAGACATACAATTTACTGCTGCCATGTTTAAGAAAAGTGCAATTACATATGTATCCATGATCCAAAACTTATATATTATGATGAACATGCAAATATATATTCTTGATGCATAAGTTGCTATATTGAGTTCATCATCATCGTCCAAGTCTTATCTCAATGATTTAGGGTCAGCAACCACAATAAGATGCGGCAATGTTTTACATTGGATGTCTACTTAATGCAACCCACCTCCTTTACCCGAGCCTGAGATGGGTTATGGGAGAGTTTAAAGTCCTCACCCTTATCAGACCAAATTGAGATATGTATAAAATCTCAACATCTAACCGTTATTATTATGACTTCATAGGATGAGCTGTTCCAAGAGGTCAAACTTCTGACATCTCCTTTAGCTAATCCTGCTCAATGCCATGATAGGAAATTACAACTTACCAAAACCAATGTTAAATTAGTTTCAAATTAACAGGCGATAAACAATTACAGCTACACAATAGACCCGTAGAATGTAATTACTTTTGGCTTTTTAAGTTTTCCTGAAAATGGTCCTTATACTAGAAATTTACAAACCATGAATGGATTGATGGATATCTAAATACAGGCTCGAGTGATTCCTTGAACTGAAGCCTATAGGTGCATACAGTTTTTTGTAATTACTATAAGTGAAAACCACAAATTAGAAACTAAAATAAAAACGTAAGTCCAAAATGCACAAAGTTCCTGTAACAAGATGTCCTAAGCAACAAGGTTTAAGGTAAATTTCCAGAATAGAAACGGTGATTGGGAGCTCACCTAGCCGATCCAGATTGGACCTTGCCTATCTAGATTGGGAACTGGTGGGGCCAGTCTAGCCCCCGCAAACTATTGTGAAATGGCCGACTCTCGCTAGGAACTGGACTCATCTGACCGGTTCTCTGATCGAACTGGCAGGCCAAAACTTGACCCCCTTTTTATTTTTTCAAATTTTCTCTATTTTTTTATTTCCCTAATCCGAACTGATTTTACATATGAACGATCCGGGTGACCAATCTATTTTTTAAATTGGTCTCTTCTGATATTAAACCTTGAATCAAGCAAGAGCTTATCTCCTAGACGAAGATTGAATTGATAAATTCCTAGGGTTAACTCTATTTCCCTGACTATCTGACATCAGGAAAGAGGGCATATGACCTTATAAAACTGTGCCCTACTAGGTCAACTTGTGTTGATATTGACCCATGGAATGTTCAAGACAACTCAATAATTAGTAGAAAAGAGAATTACGTATCTACTTTTTTGAAACACATCCCACCCACAAAACAACAAAGACATAAGTCATAGAGTAGGAAAGTATGAACACTCAAAAACTCGAATATAAAAGTCCTAAAAATCATGGGATTTAACACTTCCAAAAAATATCCTGATTGATGCGAAAAGGTAAAACCCTCTGTTTAGAAGTCTAATTACTCTAGTGTGAGCGATGGATCCTTAACATTGACCACCAAATATTAATAAATGTGATCACAAGCAGGACCCACGAGAAATAAAGATGTGAAAAATGTTATATTGTCTTTATCAATGAAACCATATCGAGTAATGTTCATATTACGAAGGACAAAAGTCTAGGGAAAAATCTTCAAGAGTGGTGACTCCTATTTCTATGAAGGCATGACATAATAAATAAGGACAACCCTATAATATCTTGAAAGTGTAATCTAATTGAAAGGCTATTAAAGGTGTGAATGTTCATGAAAGAGCAAGCCAAATTTTAAAAGGTTTGTCTCTCATGCTATTCAATCGAAAGGAACAACATTTTGCAAAAATCAAAAGAAAATTGTTTCATTCGGACTGGACCGCATTCTATAATATGCAGTCCCAAGGTATAAGGCATCCATCTTAAATATGGATGCAAATAGGTGGTCCATCTAAAAATAATTGAAACTAACGGTCCAAATGTTTTTTAATAGAATTATTACTTCAAAATTTTAAAATCTATTTATTTTTTCATATTCATGATCTCCATGTTAGAGATTGCATGTTTTTAAAAAATTAAGTCAAAAAATCCATCCAAAAAAGGTAATTCATTTCTACATGGACTCATAGAAAGTATCCAAAATCAAATGCAAATGGCACATAGACAATTAAGGACGTCATAGGTTGTGGGTTCCATTAATTCAAGTAGTAGTAGTAGTTAAGAAAAATGTCCAACTTCCTTAGGAAATGATATGGGGTTTCTATGGCAATTGACTTTAGTTGAATTTCCTTTATGATGCCTTCGACTCTCACTCAAGTTACACAAACTTTCATTTGAAAACTAAAAAGGCTTCATTTGGAATAATAGCACGTTAACTTTCCCAATTAACTAAGTAAAACCTTTTCCCAACTATACTAATTATGAATCTTGTCCCATGTAAAAGAACCCAAATCACTACTCCAACTAGCTAAAATGATAGCCTCTTGCTAGTAGCCAACAAAAAAAAAAGGCTTCCGGTTCTATTTGAACCGGACCAACCAGACAAGTCGTTCCCTCAGACAAATTGACTTAAGGGTGAGGTTTGCATATGGTGTCTACCTTATATTACACAAGTAAATTCATAAAGAAAAAAAATGCATACTTTTAGCATCATTAACCTTACAATGGTTTGAAAATCCATGGTCAACTCTAAATATGTAATTTAGAATTCTAAAAAAAAAGTGTCGATTGAGCAAATCTATAACTATTTGAAAATCTTAAACATAGACGGTGGATAACATGTTACAAGACGCATTATTTTTAAGAAATAATTTTTTTTGTTATATGAATATATCTCGTAATCGGGTAATCGAAAGGTTTTCAAAGTTTGAAATAATCTTTTTTCGATGGTACAGCTTACTTCTACAACATCTTACTAGAGATTATGGTTAGCAGTTGGAATAAACTCAACGTGGTTGCCCGCATGCGTATCCCTTACATGCAAATGCTTATCCCTGAGATAACGCTGTACATGAGTGACATAGTCCACGCTCACATAATTGCGCTCTCTTCCTAATTGGAGTTTGCGACACAAATACATATCTTTTACGACGATATGATTCCATTTCTCATCATGTGTTCCAATACCCCATGCCTCAAAACCCTAATTTTAGGAGAGAGAGATAAAAGATAAAGATGAAAATCTGTAGAGAGAGAGAGAGAGAGAGAGAGGACCACTGCACAAATAGAAAAAGGAGTGGTTATCCAAATCAGCAAGGGCCATTTGTATGGGGTTTGGTACTCACAGGGGAATCACCTTAAGATGGGCAAATAGAATGGGAACCAAAGAATCTTAGGCAAATGAAAAATGGAGGGCGAGCATTAAATCCTAAGCCCATGCTTGGTGCCTTAAATAGGTCCAAGTACCTAACATCATGCTTAGGTGATGCATACGTCACCGGGCCGTGGACCCCTCCTGGTCATGTAGCGGTGGCCCGTATAAAAAAAAAAAATATCTCTTTTTGTAACATACCAAATTACAATATGAATAGCAACCCCGCTTTTCCGAAAAGGTGCACACATCGCCAAAACAAAAGAGATAAATAATAAACAGGACCGTGAGCTTAGTGTTTAGTGACCCAAAACTAACAAAAAAAAAATAAAGGAACATAAAACAAAAAAATAGGACGGGCCTTAACGGAGACGGCTTGGGCAGAGAGAGAGAGAGTAAAGTTTAGTAGAGAGAGAGAGAGGAGGGAGTGCGTTCCAAGACACAATGATTACACGAAATTGGGGAAGGCAGGAGTGAGGCATGGAATTAGAAAGCGAAGAACATGGGGCTTGACCGAGGCCTGAGGCAGACGGTCGGTATTCCTGATGCACACCTCCCACACTCATAATAATACTAATTTTTTTCCTTTTTCTTACTTAAAAGCAAAAAGATGGAAGACAGTACCCCAGTAGCAAAGGCAAACCCCGCAGTGTAAACCACCCATACATACATACACGCACAGTGCTCTTACCCGAACATAAGGGCAACCAACACGCGCCACCCTCCCCTCTCTTTCTCTCTCTAACTCAATCTTATTAATAGGACCCCTCTCCCTCTCCCTCTCTCTGCTTCACTCTAAAACTTCCACCACACCCGCCGCCGCCACCTTTACTGATAGTGATTCTAGAGAGAGTCTTTTCATATTGATTTTATATAGACAGAGAGAGACTTTCTTCTTTCCTTCTTGTTTTCACTCTGTACCTCCATCACCACCTTGGTTAATAGTGATTTTTAAAGCTAGAGAGAGAGAGAGAGAGATAGAGATAGGGTCCATGCTGATTTTTTAGGGGGTGAGCACCTTTGATTTTAGAGAGAGAGAGAGAGTGGGCGTGTTTTGATAGTTTTGGGAGAGAAAGCTGTTGATGTGTGGAAAGAGAATGGAGGGCTCAGAAGCCCATGGCTCTAAAGCTTTCTCTGATTTTAATGGAGGAGGTTACATTTTTCCAGAGATGAATCAGCAAAGGCCAATGCCGCCGCCCTATATGACCACTGAATTAGGCTCATATAACAACAACAGCGGAGGAGGGCTCGCGATTCCAGGGAATTCAGTTGTCGCGTGGCCTATGCCTCCTCCTCCCCCTCCTCCTCCTCCTCCTCCTCCTGTGGTCCCGAGTTTCAACCCCACTGTGGACCCGGCGGTCCACTTTGCCGTGCAGGCGCGGGAGCACGAGAGGTTTTTGGCTTGTATGGGAGGAGGGGGGTTGACTAATAGGCCCTCCATCTATTCGGGTTTGGGCTCTTCTTCATCTTCTTCTCCTTCGACGTTTCAAGGGTTTGGGAGGAGGGGGATACAGTTCGGTTATGAGAGAGAAAATAACGTTATTTACGGGGGGGTTTCAGATGGGGTTGGGATTGGGATTGGGATTGGAGGAGGCGGAGACGCCGGAAAAATGAGCGCTCAGGAGATTATGGATGCCAAGGCTTTGGCCGCTTCAAAGAGCCATAGCGAGGCGGAGAGGCGAAGGAGAGAGAGGATCAATACCCATCTTCATACCCTCAGAAGCTTGCTTCCCAATACCACTAAGGTCATTCTCTCTCTCTAACTTCCCAACTCTTTCCCTCAACACTTCTTCTCACTCAATAATACACTCTCGCTCTTTATATCTCTCTAACATCATCTCTCTCTCTCTTATTGATTTCTCAAATCTCATCACTCCCCAAAAATCTTTTCACCTCTCCGCGTTTTGTGATGCCCCAAATCTCTTTCACCTCTTCTGATTATCTGATACAGATAATCTCTCTCTCAATCTCAATATAGGCACTGCCTCTCATATCTCTTTCAACTCTTCTTACTTCCAGTATCTAAAATCTCATACTCTCTCTCATATAGTTTCTGTCACTCTTCTTTTATGAATTGAATTAAACTGACTGGCCAGTGATCGTTACGGCTCGTGCCTCCACTTGTGTTTTATGGTTGAGTTTATAGGATTTGTCTGAGGGCGAAAGCTGTGGAAGTAATGTTCTTTGGAGCACAAGGAGTTTGGTAAGGAGTGCAGGCGCCACCCTGGATGTGCACTTGCACCATTGTTTATGCCTATAAAATTATTAATTGGAGAGATAGAAAGAAAAAGAGAGTGTGTGAGAGAGAGGGTTCATGTCGATATGGAGCTGAGGGGCTTTAATGGAGAGTTTTGGATTTTGTTTGTTTTTGTTGTGTGGGTGCTGGTTTTCTCGATCTTCATTGCCCGTCTTATTTCATACATTCTCGTATCTTGGGCTTTATTGCTTTCGTCTTCGTCTTTGCTTCTTCAAACTTCAAAGGCTTTTCTGGGGGACAAAAAGGAAAGAGAGAGAAAAGAAACCACTTTGAGTAATTTTTTTTGAAGAGAGAGAAAAGGCTTCTCTCTCTAGCTCCTTGATTTTCTGTGATGGCACCGACCAGTTGAGACCAAAAGCTTTGAAAGGAGACCGGATGGAAAAAGATCTTAAATGGCACTTTTGGGGCGGACTGAGGAGAGATAAAGAGAGCATTGTCAGAAAGGCTCTTTCTCTTCGTTTGTAGATAGCAATCCATTCCTTAGAAAACATAAGAACATGCATGCAGGCCTGGAAATTCCCCCTACTCAGTCAAAAACCTGACAAAACCCCAACCCTTTCAAAAAAAAAAAAAAATTTGGAAACCCCCTTATCTTTTTTCTTGGATAGTTAAGCTTAATCAAAACTTATTAAAAAATGAAAAAAAATCAAAACTGATTTCTCCTCCGACTCAACCAAGCATGATCTTTGTAATCCTCTTGAATCAACCTCCTCATTCTTTTGATTTTTTTAAAATGGGTATAAGGACTAATATGAATGCTTGTCTTTAAGCCATTGCCTTGCTCCCATTATTTTTTTCTATGGGGAAGGTGGTAGGTAAGATGGTTTTGTGGGATTGAAAAATCAAATTGAGAAAGAAATCACAGTGACTATGCATGAGCTGAGAGAGCCAATAACGGCTCTAGGCATGGATCTCCGATAAGCATTAATGTCTTCGTAATTACGTATAAAATCTTATGAAATCAAGACTTCAATTCATCGAAAACGGATCTTGAGTAACTAATCAGGGCTTAAACCCACAACCCCAAGGTTCAAACTTCCTACTATACTCTCTCTCTGCTAATGTTTTTCTTCTTGCTGCATTTACATGTTATGAGCAGACGGACAAAGCTTCTCTGCTGGCAGAGGTGATCCAGCACGTGAAGGAGCTCAAACGCCAAACAGCAGAGATAGCAGAAACGATGCCAATCCCCACCGAAACGGACGAGCTCACAGTCGACCCTGACGACTCCTACGGCGAAGGAAAGCTCGTCATAAAAGCCTCCATCTGTTGCGAAGATAGGTCCGATCTCTTCCCCGATATCATCAAAGCCCTGAAAGCCTTGCGCCTCCGTACTCTAAAAGCCGAGATCACCACGCTCGGCGGTCGCATCAAGAACGTTTTGCTAGTTACTAATGAAGAAGAAGGCGAAGGCAGAGAACAAGACTCAAACGCTCCTTCGATCAACTCCATACAAGACGCTCTCAAGGCTGTGATGGAGAGGCCACTCTCTGAGGAGTCCTCTTCAACCAACATAAAGAGACAGCGCACTAATGCTGCCATGCTTGAACACAGGTCCATGTAAACAAAAAGGGAAGAGAGAGAAAGGACCTTTTTCCTCTCTCTCTCTCTCTCTACTACTCCACATATAGTTAGTTAGGAACTGAACACT